>BQNB010011549.1:9888-12388 GCA_026074375.1 Tanacetum coccineum
CGAGTTACTCAATCCATTAGTTGCTTTGTGTCCCTAAATGTTAAAGAAATATGAAAAGTGAGGGACCATTGGTGTAATTTATCTTGCATTATAAGAAATAAGAAAGAGAGGGGCCGTTTATGCCAACTGTTGAACTTGGATTATATGGCAGTGATACGGAGTCTGATGAAGAAATGCCTTCAGTGGTTAGAAGTGGGGCTCAAGATGAAGGCCAGGCTGGATCAGACCCTGGTACACGAGATGAAGGCCAGGCTGGACCAAACCCTGATGATGTTGCTGAATCCCTACCGTTACCAACTCCTTGTGTTCTCGCTGGACCAAACCTTGAACACTCGGATGTTGAGATCACTGATCCCTTCAGTCAACCACAACCTGAGCATATGGATGAAGGGTTTACGGCCACGGCATACCCTGATGTACAGGAGAATCTAAAGCTAACAGTTGCTCAACAGGGACGTTGTCTTCTCTACAACATCTCGCCAAAGACTTCAGCTTTGGTGATCAATTCTTGAATGACAAACCGTCTGAGGCCGATAATGAGAAGACAACAGCAGACACTGAGGCTGAATCAATGGTGTCCGTCACTATTTAGCAAGACACCTCTATCATCCCTCCTATGACATCCCCGGTGATCGATCTCGTGTCTAGACCTGATTCACCCAATGTTCATTGGCCTCTACCAACCACCACAATCACAACTGCAGCACCAACCACAACAACAACAACAACAACTCTTCCACTACCACCTCATCTTCAACAAAGTTCATCAGAGTCGCTTCTTATTAAGCGCATGGGTGAACTCGAGCAACACATAGCGGACCGTGTAGATGAAAATCAAGCTCTGGAATCACGGTTAGACAAGCAGGGGACCAGGATTCGCAAGTTGGAAACCATGGATTGGACCAACATGATCAGAGAACAGACGACGAAGTTTATTGAATCACACAAGATATGTCCGAAAGTATTAATGAAACAGTCATGGAGGTGGTTACATCATCAGTAAAGAATGCAATGAGAGTCCTCTAAATGCTCGCTTTCAGGATCTCCCTACGTCTGACAAGGTAGGAAATTCTGCTCCAACGCATGTTGGAGGAGAACTATGACAAGGGTCATGCTGAACGGAGTTGCATATGAAGCACTTTGAGGGCTCAATCCATCTGATGAATGTGAGGACTTGATGATGATTAAGGCTCAGGAGGAAACTAAGAATATAAAATAAGGTAAGCAGGATTCTCCAAGCCTTCCCCCTGGGTCACCTCCTTTACCACACCTCTTCCTACACCACCGTCAGGCGCTTTCAGGGGGCTTCGGGCACCAACCGGAGCCTCGATTCTGCCAAGATCCTCCCCACCTCTCTCATCCTCATTAACTACATTAGGGAGATCAGTCAACAGGCACTGCAGCCCAAGTTCCTCAAAGATAGATGCTTCAGCTGAATATACTCTGTGTGGACAATGACATACACCCGAATTCGTCTTCAATACATTATTTCTGATGATCCTATTGGATGATGAAACCACCTCAGATGCACCTAGCATGTCTCTAGTGTTGATGAGGTCGGAGTGATCATGTTCCAACGGTTCAAATTGAGGATGGGGAGCTGGTGGATACCTCTTACTGAAAACAGAACGGCCACTCCAGAAAACCTGCTTGAATATTCCCTCAATCTGATCTGTCTATGCCAACAAATAACTGGGCTCTGCTCTGAAGTCGACACATGGCCTCCACAGGACAACGCTCTACTTGCTCAAACGGGGATATGGCGACATTTAATGGACTGGTATTGTAAAACAACGAGGAATCTTCTGAACTCACTCCAATGATTTTGGAGGTCTGCTATTCGGAATTCGTCAAAGTGTTTCATAATGACAGTGATTCATCTCCATTCCAATGAAGAGATGCCACAAACTTTCTCACCGATAAGTGGATGATGAATTCTTATGTACAACGTCAGCAAGCACTTTCACTGGAGGTGAACCAGGCCAGTAACCATTTCAACCGGACTTCTTCTTCAACAAAAGTCTGGTGTATCTACGATATGGTCGCTAAGGTTGGCATACGGCCTTGTCAATCTCGGAAGATGAAGGGCGGCATATTATCTGATGACGGATTGGGGAACATAATGGTGCATGATCAGTTCTGGATTGAGAGGAATGCAAGTAGGACATTGCAGCCATGTATGGTTTCTATCATTGGTGGTTTCAAAAGACAAGGATTCTACATTGACGATTCTCATCTGAAGGAGACCGCCGAGCAGTAAGGACTCATATGCGTATCTTAAGTGTCGTCCGAATCGAAGTCTTTTCAATGTATGGGTACAACTACATGAAGAAAATTAGTCATCGTAGAGCTGATCTCAAATGAATACGTCATAGCGAAAGGGACTTCAAAAAAAACACATGTACCATAGTGACTTTGAGATCTATGTTACTTTGTTAATATCTTTTAAGGTACTTGAACCTACCTATCACACCGATGACAAAATGATTCTAAATACCTG
>BQNB010011549.1:19888-81137 GCA_026074375.1 Tanacetum coccineum
TAATTCTAGGAGATTATGACATGCGTATAAAATTACTATATGCTAAATGATTTGCATCTTAATTTAGGACCCTATATTCTTGCTTAAATTAGTTGATTCTTGAATTTGGAAGATGCTGAAATCACTGGACATAAGAAAGGGAAAAACTAGAAAATCTCGCTCTCTCCAGAAAACGGCCCCCATAAAGAACAGGCGGCCCCCAATATATATGGGACCGCCCAACAATATGGGACCGCCAACAGGAGGGAACAAAATTTTTAAGTTTACCTCTTTTTCTGTATCTTTGACCTTCCTATACATAGTCTCATGCTGGCATTTCCCTGTTTAGCCAAACCACTTCTTGCACCTTTTATCACTCAAACCATGCTTTACCATTCTTTAACCTTACTTCCACTATTTAACTCATCCATCCTTCTTCATTCACCATCACTAACTTATTCTCGTTATCATCTTCATTCTCACCATCAATGTCTTGCTCAAACCACCATCCAAACTTCTTTAGAAAACCAAGAATGTCGGTAAGACAAGTATGGAAGCGCAAGACATCCACTCTAAAATCATCACCTCCTTCCCAAAATGACTCACCTCTATTTTCTCCAAGAGTACATCTTTAATCTCCTTCACCACCATCCTATAATCCACTAAGAGATTAAATAATTAACCAACTTTACAACATCTCCACCATTCTTGATTCACACACTAACCCATCTAATGCCTACATTCATGCACCACCTTCACCACCACCATAACCAATTCATCCTCCCTCTCATGCTCAAGTTGAATTTCACTCAAGTTTTTGTCATTGTTGCAAGTATTCTAGAAACCAATTCCACTCCTTGAGAACTTCATTCAATTTCTTCTTACCCGTCTCATACCTCAAACTCGCACTCCTCCAAACCATGTTTCACCAACCTTATCCTTTTCCCTCTTTAATTAATCATTCTCATATGATTAATCTACCTAAATAATCGACCATCCATCTTTTGATTATGGAATCTCCTATGAATTAAAAATCAACTAGTCTAAACTTAATTTAATATCTATGTTATGCATGTTCATCTTTTTTTTATATTATCATAAGCTTGCCATCTATGATGATTGTATGAGCTTATTCGAATGATAAATGAAATCACTTTATGAATTTATAGTTATGCTTAAAGATATTTGTCTTGCACTTGTACCTCTAACTTTGTTTTGTAGCCAATAATTTTTGTAAGATCGATCCCTTGGTGCCCCAAACAAGGGGGAGCCTACATCAAGGGGGAGTCTTGATATCGTCGACTTCTTTCTTTCTACAACAATTCGACGATCATCCTTTTTTGAATTCGACAAAAAGGGGGAGAAATGGAATGAAACTCATTAATAATTTGAAACCTTTAATTTTATACAAAATGAGTTTATATTTTGTCATCATCAAAAAGGGGGAGATTGTTAATACAAATAATGTCTAAAAACGTTATTTATATTTTTCGACCTCTCAACGTTTTGATAATAACAAAATGTAAAAACGTTTACGATAAAAATAAACGTTTACAAATTATTAATCGTAAAATTCCATTTCTAAGATTAATCACTTAAGGTATGTACAAACAAATCATTAAGCATGATTAGTGATCAAGAAAATATTTTTTCTTAACCATTACATTTTCACAAAAGTATTTTTACAAAACAAATAATTATACAAAATACTTTTTAATTAAAGAAAATGTTTTATTTAAATAATAAAATTTGAATCTGGTATTCCCTCCATGGAAGCTTCTATACCAGATACAACCTTCCCCACAAAAAGACAAAAACATGAGCGTACTCTAGTGGCGGCCCCCTTATAGGCCTGGCGACCCCTAGATATATCTGGGACCGCTAAGACCGCCACCAGCTAGCCGTTGGGATTCCTATCTATAAATACTGCACTATTTCTGGCAGAAAACATACCTCTTTGCACGAATTTTTTAATAGTCTTTCTCTCTCTAAAAATCTTCTTTCTCTCACTAAAATCTCTTGATCACTAACATTGTTTAGATCTTGTTCAAATGTGATCCAATCTTCTATCATTTCCTTCTTTCCTCAAGTGAAAGAGAAGAACTCCGGTCATCTTCAAGATCCGAAGTTATGTAGTCTAGTTAGTCTATTTGTTACATTTGTTACATATAGATTGAGTCTATGTCTTCTAATCTTTAGTAGTGTGTAGATCCAAATGATGTATATATTTGGATGGGTTGATTGTGGGTTGGTTAGTATTTTAGGCCTTAAAATACATTGGTGAAGTGGTAGATTTTTTTTGATTATTTATAATTTTATTTATTATTTTATTTATATTTTTTTTTGTGTTAGTTTTAATATTTTAGTATTTTATTTATTTTTTTTATATGTACTTTTATTTTTTTTTATTATTTTTTTTTATTAATTATTAGGTTTATTTATTTTTTTTATGTTTAATTTTTTTTAGAATTATTATTTTTAGTTTTTTTTTTTTTTTTTTTTATAGTTTTTTTTTTTTTAGTTTTATTAAATTTTTACTCGTAATTTTAATTAGTTTAATTTTTTTTATTTTATATAGTTTTTTTTTTTATTTATTTTTTTTTTTTTTTATTTTTTGTTAATTATTTTTATATTTTTTTTTTAGTATAGTTTTATTATTTTTTTTATTTTTTTTTTTTTTTTATATTTTTAATTTTTTTTTTTATTAATTTTTAGTTAGTTTTTATATTTTTTTTTATTTTTTTTTCTTATTTTTTTAGTTTATGATCTAAGTGCGGCTTAAAGTGAGTGTCCGAAGAATCAGAACAGATAATGGAACCGAATTTCTTAATCAAACTTTGCGTAAATATTATGAGAAGATTGGCATTTCTCATGAAACATCTGTTGCTCGCTCTCCACAGCAAAATGGTGTCATTGAAAGACGTAATTGTATGCTAATTGAAGCTGCCCGCACAATGTTGATTTATGCAAAAGCTTCATTATTCTTATGGGCAGAAGCAGTTGCTACCGCATGTTACACCCAAAAACGTTCCATCGTACGTCTTTGTCACGGCAAAACACCATATGAGCTTTTACATGACAAACCTCCCAACTTATCATTTCCATGTATTTGGTGCACTTTGTTATCCGATAAACGATAGCGAGAACTTGGGTAAGTTACAACCGAAAGCTGATATTGGTATTTTCATTAGTTATGCACCCACAAAGAAAGCATTTCGAATTTACAACCGACGTACCAGACGAATCATTGAAATAATTCATGTAGACTTTGATGAGCTGACTGCGATGGATTCTGAACACAGCAGTTCAGGACCCGCTCTTCATGAAATAACTCCTTTAACAATCAGTTCAGGACTTGTGCCAAACTCTCCTCCTTCAACTCCGTTTGTACCACCTTCAAAAAGTGATTAGGATCTCTTTTTTCAACCGTTGTTTGATGAATTACTCACTCTTCTACCCAGTGTTGATTACCCAGCCCCTGAAGTCGTTGCTCCAATTCATGAAGTAGTAGCTCCAGTTCCCATTGTATCAACCGGTTCACCTTCCTCAACAAATTTTAACCAAGATGCACCATCACCTAGTCACTCTCAAACAACACTCGAAACTCAACCTCCCCTCATTCCTAACGATGTTGAAGAAGACAATCATGATATTGAAGTTGCACATATGGGTAATGATCTGTACTTTGGTATCCTAATTCCAGAAGTTCCTTCTAATCAATCTTCGTCAACGGATTCTATTCATACAATTGTGCATCCTGATCACCAAATCTCTGAACATAATAGAAAATGGACTAAGGATCATCCACTTGAAAACATAATCGGTGAACTCGCTAGACCAGTTTCCATAAGGCTACAATTACATGAGCAAGCTCTTTTTTGTTACTACGATGCTTTCCTCACTACTGTTGAACCTAAGACGTATAAAGATGCTTTGACTCAATCCTGCTAGATCGAAGCAATGCAAGAATAGCTCAATGAGTTCGAACGCCTTAAAGTATGGGAGCTCATACCTCGACCAGACAAAGTTATGGTTATTACTTTGAAGTGGATCTACAAAGTGAAGCTAGACAAACGTAGAGGTATTCTAAAGAACAAGGCTCGATTAGTGGCTCGTGGTTACCGTCAAGAAGAGGGAATTGATTTTGAAGAGTCTTTTGCTCCGATTGCAAGATTAGAGGCTATAAGGATTTTTCTTGCATTTGCCGCTCACATGAACATGGTTGTCTACCAAATGGATGTTAAGACTGCGTTTGTGAATGGTAATTTGCGGGAAGAGGTTTATGTTAGCCAGCCGGACGGTTTTGTGGATCCAGATAACCCCAATCACGTGTACAAGTTAAAGAAAACTCTTTATGGGTTAAAACAAGCTCCACGCGCGTGGTATGACATGTTGTCTTCGTTCCTGATATCCCAAGACGTCTCCAAAGGCTTAGTGGATCCTACTCTGTTCATCCATAAAGAAGGCAAGGAATTACTTCTGGTACAAGTATATGTCGATGATATTATCTTTGCTGCATCTACACCTGAACTTTGTGACCTATTTGCTAAAATCATGTGTTCAAAATTTAAGATGTCAATGATGGGAAAAATCTTATTTTTCTTAGGATTACAGGATTTTTCAAAATCCCAGAGGCATCTTTATTAACCAGTCAAAATATGCCCTTGAATCTTTAAAGAAATATGATTTTAATTCTTGGGACCCAGTGGATACTCCCATAGTAGAGAAATCCAAACTGGATGAGGATAAAGAAGGGAAAGCCGTTGATCCATCACACTATCATGGTATGATTGGCACCCTCCTTTATTTCACAGCCAGTAGACCTGACCTATAATTTTCTATATGCATGTGTGCCCGGTATCAGGCTCGGCCTACCGAAAAGCACTTACATGCGGTCAAAAGGATCTTTCGGTATCTAAGAGGAACCGTCAATCGGGGACTATGGTATCCGAAGGATTCTTAAATTGTACTAACAGCATTTGCAGATGCGGATCATGCTGGTTGTCAAGATACACGCCGTAGCACATCTGGTAGTATGTAGTTTCTGGGAGATAGACTAGTTAGCTGGTCATCAAAAAGGCAGAATATATTGCTATGTCAGGATGTTGTGCTCAAATTCTTTGGATGAGATCACAGCTTACCAACTATGGCATTGGATTCAATAAAATTCCAATGTACTGTGATAACAAAAGCGCTATTGCCTTAAGCTGCAACAATGTTCAACATTCCAGGTCGAACCATATAGACATCAGATTTCACTTATCAAGGAGCATGGTGAGAATGGGGTGATTGAACTTTACTTTGTCAATACGGAATATCAACTGGCGAACATCTTCACAAAACCCCTTGCAAGAGAAAGAATTAGAATTTCTATCAAACAAGCAAGAATGCGGAGTTTTACGCCGGAGACTGTCAAACAAATGGCAGATGAAGTTGATGAATAGTGGTGGTACCTATTCAAATATCATGTACCATATGTATATATATTAAAACCATAAAAACCAAAAAGATTTTTTCATTTTACAAAATTTTATAAAAACAAAATACAAAAATATAAAATCTTTAAAACCAAATAAAAAATTAAAAAATGGAAAAATATAAAAAGAGGTAATAAGTGGCATGTCTTCTAAAAATCGATAACATATACGGTACTTAGAAAGTCATTCAATAATGATACGAGGCCGGTAATGAAGTTCGAGCAAGTTTAAATGTTTCAAAACATGCCAAATGCTTGCTATTATTTCAGAAATAGCAACCCCGGTCATCATCTTAAAGGCAAGTATTGTCAAAAAGAAAACTTGACACTCATCACCGGTGAATTATCTTTCCTTGGGCATAGGTTCTACTTATGACCATGCAAAGGCTTGTGTTTACTTTGTAACACAACCCGTGCTTCTTATATTCCATAAGTATACGTGTCAGTACGCTTATGTGTCAAAATAAGAGAAATCTTATTTTTATTGATAAAAAGTTGTCTTCATAATGAATCAGTGTTTTCAGTAATCACAAAAAGATCTTCAAACACTATTCGACCACTCAAACAATGACAATAACTCTTTAAATAGAAAACGGGTCATCATTTGAGGGGGAGAATGTGTCATCCAATAATCTTTTAAAACGGTCTTTCAAAATAAGTCACGAAATAAAAGGATAAAGTTTTTACTAATGACGGATCATAATTTAAGAGAGTTAATGGATTTTAACTTCACAAGCTTTAGATGTCATTTGTTTCAAACTTTAGGGACTTATTTGAAATTTAAAACTTATTGAGTTCAGGCTTTAAACGACATTCGCTTAATATTGCCAACACCTCATAGTTGTAAAAGACTTAGGATTGTTTGGAAATAATCAACTAGAATTAATAGCCTTGAAGTTGATTCTCACAGGATAGATCTAAGCTTAGTTATACCTCAAACACGATCTCATGTATATGTGCGTACAAGGATTTGCTGATTCCGAGGTATCGAAACCAGCAAGGGGGAAGGAGTAGATGTATTCTTGATAGTGTCCTTGGCCTTCTTTTGAGGTTAGCTTCTTTTGTCTTTTGAGGTTAGCTTCTTTTGATTTTAGGCCTTTTTTAATCTTTCGGGTGCACTATTTCACTCGCATGGTGGAAGAGACATCTCGTCATTAGTCAGTATGCATCATTTAAGTCCCCAGGGGTAAGTGTTGGGAGTATAATTATTTAAAACGAGAGAAGAGTTCTGTCTGATTCAATTAATGTTTTACCTGACTGGTCAATCTCTAAGCTTATTCTTAAAATGAGTAGAAATATTTGATAAAAGAGGTACACATAGGTATGATGATTCCTTTAGATTGTCAGTATCCTGTAGGAAGAAATGTCTTCTTCCGAGACTTAGTTGACTTTGGAGTTATCATTTCGACTATTTTGAAGGAATAATTGTGACATTCGAGACTTAGTTGACTTTGATGTTTCAATTTATATCATAACTATCCTGTAGAGAGAAATGCGCTCATCTAGGACTTAATTGACTTTGGTGTTGCGGTATTAAATTCTTGAAAGGGTTAATTGTGTACTTCGGATATCTGGGCTTTATACATCAAGACTGCTTGATGCGGCTTGCAAGAAAGCTCTGAATCTACTCAAGAAATGATTGCTGGTTTAGGGGGAAGCTAAGACAACATCAACACCGACATCACCAACCACACAAGCTCAAGTTACATATGTATCTGAATCTGTTTCATACTCGAAGTTTGGAGCAAAGACTTTCATAACTTGGAAAGAAAGTTGAAGCAATACCGAAGAGTGCTTGGACAGAGAAAGATCAGATTAACAACTTCTTGAAAGAAAGAAGGTTAATGAGGAGCTTATAAAAGTTCGTTGGTGGGAGATTATACGAAGGAGACCTATGGCTTCTACAAAGAACCATATGATTCTATCATATGATGTTCTTATCATTTAGGTCAAACCTCGTACATAATAATATTGTGAAAATATATATGTAGTATAGACTTATGGTGATAATAAGGAATGCTCGAGTACAAAATTTTCAAGAATTTCTTAGTAAATTCAAAAAATTTCAAATTATTGTACTCAATACTGTCTTAGATACCCTCAAATATTGAGGGGGAGCATTAAAATGTTCCTGTTAGATATTGTGTAACATTTTGTCCCCGAACGTTTAATCAATTGATATCCAAAATATCAAGGGATTAACATTTTGGATAAGGGGAGAAAATGTGATTAAAGACTGCAAGATCTATTTATATTGAAGACATGTGATCATATGAAATGGACTTAATGCACTCCAACCCTTAGCATGTACTATGATTACGGTGTACATGTTATGGGGGAGCCTTTTAGTGATAATGAAAACTCTCAAAGTGTTAATCTTTTTTATATCTATATCAAATACTTTGATTGAACTTTTCAATGATTTTGGTGTCGATTGTGATGGAATACCCTAAAATACCGACCATGTTATTATTTTTTTGGAGTTATAAGGCGGTTAGGTATAGGTATTCAAATACCATGATCCAACCAGAACCGGAGGGATCTACCCAGGGATATCCACTAGTTAGTGTAGAAGTCCTTAGGTATGATACAAAAGGAGAAAAAGTGAGAATCAGGAATAATGCCGACTGAGATGGAGCTAACACTGGAACAAACCCAACAAGGTGTTAGTTATGAAGTCTCGGTAAGCATTGAAGGGGTTGAAGAATGAAAAAGAAATGTAAGGATAAAGGGTGAAAAGAAAGAAGCCCTCCATACACTTAGGCAGAAACCGGGTCAATACATAATCTGTCAGAAACACTAAGGTGTTGTCTGACATTGAAGACAGTCATGGACCTAGTGACACTATGCACAACCCCCCTAGCCACTCAAGGTCTCTCAACAGACTCTTGTTTCATTTCTCACAAAGATTACACGCATTTCTATCGACTTTCTCACTCCGAGTTAGTTGATATTGAAAAGGTGGCAGTCTGCTCCAGCCTTCGATCACTAAAAACAAAGTGCACATTGAGTCTAGAGCCAAGAGATCATCAATAAATCTCATTAGGACACTTGTCAAATTATGCTTGCTATTTCACACAATGTGAATAACAAGTTAGCATATTAAGAGTCCTACGCATTATCCTTGTGATTGTGCCAGAACATCTGAGTGACTTCATTTACAATGAAGACGGAAATCCTTCTTGAGCCAACATCAAACAAGCTCATGGTAGGTGACTTGTGCGATTCTTTATGAATCAAACTAGTGACAACTGGAAAGAAACGATGGTGCGATTCTATAAGAATCAAACTTGTTCCAGGTTATAGATCGATGATTTATAAATTTTGAAATGCTTAAAACTATCGATGTGTCACAAAACCACTTCTGCAAGTGACACTTCGATTGATTTTCAAATCAATTTTTATTTTTTTAATCTGTGAGATAGTAACTCACTGGTTCACTCTTATCGTGCTGTCTGCTTTGGGACGTTATGATAATGAGAACATGCTGAGTTTGATGAATCTAGTACATATGTGTTAGAAATATTTGATACTTCAGCTGGAAATCCTGTCAAGGAGATTCTTCTTAAATTGAGTCTACCTGATCACAGGTCGATCCTCACGGATTCGAAGGTTACTCCAACCAACCACGGGCGAATGACAAAGCCATATTCGTCTCCCCACTTTATTGCTAACTGTTTTAATGCAGGATATTTAAAGATGGTGGTGAAGGTACCTGATTCCAGTTGACTCACAAGATCCATAACCACATGCTCATACCAGACTGACAAATATAAAGACATCATGAAAGCTCAAGCACATGTTTCAAGACTTCTGCTACTCTGATACCATACGCCCTTCTTGAAGCGACAAAGTGTTAAAGTTAAAGAAATTCAAGAAAGATGCATTAGTAAAGCTTTTCAAGATTATCAAATCAAGAAAGGTATGAGCATGTCGGTCCAGATGTCACAAGTGCATGAGATGGCAAAATCTACAAGATGGCGTTACGAGATTATGCTTGCGAGATCTCAAGAAGCTCAAAGATCACATCTATGTTAAGACAAAAGAACGTGCTCAAATCCAAAGTCTATAATCACTACAACAAATCACAAGTTAATGATAGAAGTTCAAGACTACGAGCTCACGACCAAAGTGAAAGCATAGTATGTTAAGTTTAAAATATTTGTAAATTAGAGTGACCTCCCTTAGGGGGAGATTGTTAGAAATACAAAAAAGTGTCGGTCACTACCAATATAATTAGTCATAGCTCGTAGTTAGTTGTAAGATTAAGTTAGTAAGCTAACCGGGCCAAAGTTACAATATAAGCCCATACCATAAGCCCATGGCCAGTTAGCTAGGCATATATAAACCCTCTCCATTGCTTGGAGAGGGTGTTGGTTGTTCATTTGTCACATTTCTTAAGCTAATATTACATGTTTTCTTTCTCTCTCTAAGTGTTCATCCATCCACCTCTTTCTCTCTCTAAAACTCTAAGTAATCATTCCATACTTGTGATAAGATTATTCTACAAAAGGCCAAAAGGATTCTCTAATATATGAAATAGTTAATTGTATAAATGATTACCGATGCTTAAATTCATGTTGCTTGATTATTTGCTTGTTCATGATCATTGTTCTAAGTCCAAATAAATATTACTTTTAATCTTGAAATACCTTGAAATCTTTAGATCATGACAGTCTATAAGATAAACCTTTTTGTAATACAATCGACCCTTTTAAGAATTACTAATCTCGTGGAATGACCTAGTCTTACCCTTAACGTATACTATAAACAGGGGTTTATAATTTACCCGTGTGTTAGTTGGAAATTGGATAAAACTAAAATTATAAATTTAAATCTTTTATAACACATCAGGGTTCTTCTAGAGAGGTATGATGCTGTGTATGCCCTTTTTTGTGGGATGCCATCAGTTTGTGACTCTCAATCTTAATATCATGAAGTATGATAATATAATGAACATAATATAACTATAAGCTTTGGGGCAATGACCGTGTGGTAACCTTTGCACTTGCGCAAGTTATCAGACACAAGACTTGATCATGTGCAGGAAAAACATAATAGTTGTGGTAATGTTCTCATTGCTTCAGTTTAGTAGGGGATGTGCAGGCTTACTGGTGAATAGTGTGGACAGTTTTGACTTGTTTACAAAGCTGGGCATCTATGGTAGATATGTTCAGGTTTAACTTTCATCTATAGCAAAGTCTAGAGGGAACTGTTCAAGCATGAAATACAAATCATTGCTTAGAAAAATACATGCTTTAGTGGCACACATACTCTTACTAAAATAAGTTAAATCTTTATACGATTAATAAATAATTTCTTTTGCTCACTATTAGTTTATACTTCAGTAAACAAACTATATTTATCAGGATATCAGAATTGAAACATACCCATATATTTACCCATTCTAATACTCTCTGGAGAAATTTGAACTTATATGTTAATTAAAATGTTTAAATTTCAGTTTCAGTTGGATGAGAATAACACCAATTATGTTTAATTTCAATTTAAACATAGAATCTTGTGTTGAGTAGAATGTTTACATGTAGAACGTTTATCGCGCTTAGCAAAGAGTTTCTTGTGAGTTCAGCAAATATGAGGGACACCTCTTATGGGCTCTTGAATTTCCAGCCACCACATTCTGTGTTCACCATAAGGCACCATTATCTCAACTTTGTACATATTCCCTCCATAGACACCTCTTGATCTGTTTATATATAAATTGTGTAATTTGTTTATAAAACTAAGAAAAACAGTTTCACAAAGACATCCACGTATTGCATTTAGTAGTTTTGGTTTTCATGGTTAAAGTCATGCATAAAGGAGGCAAAAAAGTTGGTTGAGAAATGGGTTAAATCTTAAATATTTTTTGGAAATAGTGGAAGATTATTCTATTTACAGAAACAACTTCGCAGAGTGTATGAATTTTGACGACCGTTGACTCATTTTGTTAACAATTTTGTTTATAAACATCCATCAATCAAACATAACGCGAACTTCACAATTTATAAGTAAAGGGCTAGACATAGTTAAATTGCATCCACTATGAGGTTAATTTCTTGGCAAGAATAACAATACCTTATTAAAATTTATGAAAGACGGCCAGCCTTGCGTATGCGTCTTCTTATTCGATGACGTAGGTTTATTTTTTGCATTAAGACATACGCTCTGTGTCTTTTCATCTTCAAGTCATTATTGTAGATAATTATGCAATTCTTAACCATTTGCATAAAGTCTACAAAATTATTATTTAAGAAAGTTGATAAATAGAACACATTCCTTACTTGTAAAACCAATGATGTGTTTTTTACTTATCAATTGGTCCACCTTGCCAAGGAAAAAGAAATTTGTCCCGCATCACATCTACTATTTTTTTTCACAAAAGGTTTCATCTTCCTGTAATAAGATGGTACATGACAATTATCAGTTATAACCTCTAACACCAAGCAATAATGAAACAAAATAAAGGATGTTGTTATCACTTGAGGTTATCGATTTTGTTTTAATCTTTGCAATCCGTAACTTCTCTTTCTCTGTCCACAATACTGAAACACAATCTAACCCATATAGATTAAACATGATTTGGAACCCACAAAATTAAACATGAAAAGCCTAACAAAATTATTAGAAAAAAAGCCAATCTAACCTCATCTTGATCTCCAATCTATCTTGCAATAATTAAATGGAATCAGTAACCTGATCTGACTAAACCACACCTGCTAAACATCATTTAACTAACAAATCCATTAATGAAGAATAACATACTCAAATTCTAATGAAACAATTACATCACTGAAATCAATAGCGATCTACCGAATAAACGTCATTCAACAGCCTAATTAACAAATTCATCAACCAATAAGTGAATCACATACAAATCACTAACAACCCATGTTAAACCTCAATAACTAAAATCTAACAAAATGATATTCAAATTTATCAATCAATAACAGAAATAACGAAATCACAATCAGACAGTAACTAATGAGTAATTAAAAAAACCTTGAAGAAATCCTGAGGAGCAACACCAGGAAGGTAAACAGAGTATCCATTAACCAAAAACACACAGATCCCTAGATTTAATCGATTAGCCATTTCATCTGAATTTATCAGATTTGAATGTTTGTGTCTTTTTATTTCAGTTGTGACAGCGTGTGTGTGTGGTTTTAATGGTGTTAGGTAAATGAAAAGAGCTAAACTGCATTCAACTGGATACTTATTCACGGCCCTATAACCGCAAATCCTTGCACCTTCTTATTACAAAATCAGCCAATTGCATTAAAGCCTCATTCACTTGGATACCTCCCTAATAAATTAAAGGATTGTATCTTTTATAAGAATAGATATTTTGATTAAATGGTTAGTACTAGCTAATTATTGATTTATAAAAGGTAGTTAAGAGTGTAAGGTGCAGGTGTAACTTATAGCCATTATACGCGTTGTCACATCAGTATATATCATATAACACTCACGTAACATAAACATTCTTTTTATAAAATCCTTTTAACATATCACAAAAATACATATTTATTCACAAAAAAACAACGGCAAAACGAATGCAAACTGAATACCGATGGTACCTATAACATAAAGGGGCAGTGCAGTATAATGGTTATAGGGACATCGTAGGGTGCGAATTGGCGCCTATAACATGTCATAACACCACTCTACCGTTTGCTCTAAGACTCCATGCTACTTTTCTTAGAAGGCTAAAAATTTGCATTGCGCTGAAAAAGATATTTGCAAAAACATATGTTCTGACAACTGAAATACAATGAAGATCTAAAAACAAAGGGTTAATGATATGTAATAGCAATGTACTTTCACATTTATTCACTTATCAAATATCAACTCAATAAAGTAGCATAATACCATCAAACTTTTAAATTTTTGTTCATTATCATACTTATGCTTATGTGTCTTTACATGCAGCCGACTACACCGGTTAAAAACAATAGGTGAAACTATTTTCTTAAATTTAATACGGGGTAGGTCAAACATTAATATTGACTTATAACTCAATTCCACCTAACTTTGAATAAAAACACAAATATATTACACTCAAAATTGAGCACACACATGAACCTTAATTTAATAAACCCAAAATTGATCTCACAATTCGTTAACTTTCTTAGCGATTGTTAAAAGTAAGTCTTTTAATTAAGTTATTCATCTATATGATCGATTCAATTTTGTGTTTTTGGCGTTATAATCCATAACCCCAAAATGCCACTTTAAACCTTAAATTTTGATTTTTTTATGTTTTTATTGTTGAATGGTTAGCCTAACAGTTATGTTTTATCATGATGGGGTTTTTATTGGGTCTCCGTCAAAGTATGTTTGAGGGTAACCGGGAAACAATCAAAGATGTGGACTTTGATTACATGATATATGGTACATTATTTAATTTTATCTATCGTTTTAATAAATTCTCTCATGTTGGTCTATTTTATCGTCTCAAATCGATTGAAGGTGAAATTAATCTTGCTCTTTACAACACTCTATGCAATTATGTGGCACAAGACAAAAGAATTGAAAGCAAAGAATCATGCAAAGATGCAAACCTGAAGAAAACACCCCACGATGATCGGGATCCTCCTAAAAATTGTGAGGGAGAGAAGAAGTATAAGAAGCAAGAATGTAGATGAATCTTCTTCAGGTAAAGAACAAGTCACATTCGAATCAACTGATTACGATACAGAACTTTCTCCTGCCAATAAGTCACAAAAACATGAAGAATGGTTCAACAAAGATGCAGACAAAGATTATAATTGGTTTGATGACTCAAATGAGCATGATTGGTTTAATGAATTAGTGGGTGTGGGCAAAGATCCAAAAAAGGGTGAGATAATTCAAGATGAGTCAACGGTTATGTTTGCTAAGTGTTTGAAGAAATGTCTCAATATCAACAAACTGACTAAAGAAGATCTAAGGAGGAGTAAAGGTGATAGATTTGAGGCATTCGGGAACACCTTCATGAGTAGAACGAAATATGAATACAATCTGATCATGTGATGTTGGCTATGTCTGAAGAAATGGATTGGGTGAACCCTAAATCAAGCATCAACAAAGAACAAGAACAATTCTCTGATCTTAGCAAACCACTCCCATTGGTAGGACCTCGATTCAACCAACAGATACCAATAAGTCACTTCTTCAATAAGGACTTAGAATACTTGATGCATGGAAACAAGGAAAAGAAGTATCTTCTGTCATTAACAAAGCGACCAGCTGCAGTGTACAATCTAAATGGGATTGAAGAAGAAACCAGCAGACTCTTCAAATCAAGTGTTGATGCTTATGATGAAGATGCAGAATTGGGTATTCATCACTGACCAGAGTTAAAAACAACTTCTACATATCAAAGAAGGCTTTCATAACAAGAGGTGATGTGCTCTCGAATTCCAAGATTGTGAGTGTGAAGCATATTAAAGTTGAAAGGAAATATGACTGTGGGTTCTTTACAAGAATCGATGTTCCAAGAGCTGATGGGAAGAACTACACATTCAAAGAGTCTAACTACTGATGACTAAGCTTAAATGACATTGAGGATCTATATGTGCTCAAAGTTCAAGGAAAACTTCATCATCTCCCTAGTCAAGTTGAGTATCATCTGATAAACTTTCTACTGATCTTTATCAGAAGTTAAGTTATCAAGAAAAAAGTTAAATATGTGCAATTGGGTACGGAGAGCTACCAACTGAAACTCAACCTCAGAAAACCAGAATTCACGTTCCTATAAATACTAGAGTATCTAACTTTCACAATATGTCCGAATCCATTTGGGGTGGTATACACATATAATAATGGAGGGAATTGATTTATGGGGATTAATGAAGTGTTCAAGTTTAGTGATGGTATAATCAAGATGATAAAATAAGAATTGGAAACTATGATAAAAATGAGCGAAATTGGATGCAGACATGGGTATTTGAATGGTCATGAGTAGACTGTCATAGACATGAGAAGGGCAAGAAGAATAATTAACAAGATCGAGAGGATTCTCAAGGCCAAGCTCGGATGAGAAGACTAGAGAGTTATGTTGAAGGACGTCCGAAGACTGTAGATATTAGATTGTTTGTAAGGCCAGAGTGACCATCCCTTAGGGGAAGATTGTTAGGAATTCAAAAAGTGTCGGTCACTCTCGGCCATAGATGGTCTTAGGTCGTTAGTTAGAGTTAATTAAATATTTGGTCCCTGTGGTTTGTCAGGTTTTCACAAATGGTCCCTCATAAGATTTTTTCCAGGTTTCATCCCTGTGCTTTCAACTCGTTACGGGTTTGGTCCCTTCACCACAAATGTTGTTAGTTGACTGTTAACTCGAAGGGTATTTTGGTCTTTTCATGTATATCTCTCACTCAAAAACATTAAGTCCTACGTACAACATTAAAAACCACCCCCTTCATATTTGTCTCACCATCTTTTTCTTCTCCTCTCTTTTCTCTCTCCATACTTTTTTTCTCTTCTTAATAATCACCAACCACCACCCATAATAACCACTACCTCAACACCCGTCACCACCCTCATACACCCACGCCACCCTTACCCGTCATCACATCCGACGACCCACCAGATCTTCTACTACAAGCCTCTAAAAATTGGTTAGCGTACTCAACGGTCTGATCACCCTCAGTTGGCATCACCATCGGAACACCTGCCATAAATTCAAAAACTTCTTTCCATTCCCTCACAATTTTTGTAACTTCGATATCACAGTAGCCTAAAGGATTTTCTTTATTTTTCATCACTTCCTCTTCTCCTCGACCGGTGATCAAAAAACTTCTTAGCCATAGACATTGCTGCTCATATCTCTCTATAGTAACCCCGTGATTGATAACTTTAAAAAAATCTTTAGTTTTTGGACGCATCATGAACCTGATCCACGAGTCATTATATTGTTGTAGCATTGTTGTTAGCGACAGAAAAGTTGACCAAAGGAGAGAGGTCGACTTGTGAAATGCTTTGGGCTTCGATTATAGCTAGTTTTGGTTTGTGTTCAAGTGCATGGATACAAGTTGGATCAATTTCTCCCATGACTCAAGTTTGATCGATCGAGACTAAAGTTTGATTTAATTTATTTAACAGCTGGTAATAAAAATTAGGATTTGGATTCAATGTGTTTCACTTTTAGATTTTTATTATTTTTGAGTTTTTCGCCAAGTGGTAAGTGAAACTAGACAAAATGTCGACTAAAAGAAATGTCCACCGAGACTCGTTCATTAAAAATTGGAAGAAAATTCACTTAAAATTAAGATGAGTTATTTTTTAGAATGAGTAACATATTTAAAGATATTGTGATGAATGTTAGTATTAAAAATTAAGGGTGGTCGGAAAAATTAAGGGTGGCCAGAATTATTGGTAGGTTGTTGGAATAAAAATGGTTGAAGACAAATGAGGTTGAAGATGAGGGTATTTTTGTCCTTTTACCCTATCAAATAGGGGTGTTTAAAAAATCCGAGAAACCGATGAACCGAGCCAAACCGCTCAAACCGAAAACGAAAACACCCGAAATTGAAAAAACCCGCTTATCACGGTTCGGTTTTAGTTTTTATTTTTAGATATCTACGGTTAACCGAACCGAACCGTGCATAATATACATAAAGTTTTTTAACTAAATATTGAAATAATTGTATAAGTATTAATCATAATATTGCACTACTTTTATTGTATAATGACTTTTGTGCTCCCAATGTAAATACATCTAAACATCTATGTGTGGAAATTGATTAATGTGATCTTATATATAAACATCGAATAAATCTATTTTTGTTAATATGTTATGTATGAATACTTGAATATAATTATTCTAATGGAATAACTTTTATATGACTTTTATTTATTCAATGTAATTTATTTTTTTTAAATGACATTTTACGTTCTATACCATGTTATTTTTTATATGGTTAAACTCGATTAAATGTATAAAATGGTTAATCGTGACCCGAATCGTGGGTAACCGCTCACTTCGGGCAACCGCATGCCCGGTCACCCGCCTAGTACAGTTCGATTTCAGGTAGTAAAATTGATTACCCGCACCGCGATGGATAGTCAAAATCTTCCGACTAACCGAACCAAACCGCCCCGTGAACACCCCTACTATCAAACATGATTATACCTGGTCAACTAACAGAATATTCGGTCAAAGGACCAAACCCGTAACGGGTCGAAACCACGAGGAGGAGACCGGCAAAAAAATCTTGCGATGGACCATTTGTGAAAAACCCGACAAACCACAAGGACCATTTAAGTAATTAACTCCGTTAGTTATTTTGTAATATGTGTGTAATAATGTGTAACGGGCTCGACCCATGGGCTAAGGATAGCCGACCTAACTAAGGCTCATAGCGTCCTATATGTACAACTATATAAACCCTCCAACACCATGTAAGAGGGTGTGGTTTCATAATACTATTACATTTGCTTTTAAGGAATAATCTTATATTTTCTCTCTCTAGGAACTCATATCTCTCTCTCTCTAAAACCTTAGAACACATTGTTATCCTATTCTAATATCTATTTCACAAATCAAAATAAGCTTAGTATTATAGAGAGAGAAAGTAAGAGAATTTTAGAGAGAGAAAGAGAGAATGAGGAGGATTGTATATCACTTGTGAAAATGAGAAAACAACCAACCTCCTTTCCATGTATGGAAAGGAGTATTTATAGTTACACAAGCCCTAATGACACCCAGGGTGTGTTTGGTTAGGTCGAGCTCGGCTTTGGTTGGGCTTTTGGCCTAAAACGCTTACAATATTAGATTAAACTACGAGCCCGAGATCCTGACTAGCCTATTACAATTGTTACAAAGTTCAAATAACGTAAAGACCTGACATAATCTATAATGACATTTACTTCCTTTGTTCGACTCAATATTTTAGGCTAACAATCTCCCTCGAAGTAAATGTTGTAATACTTCCAAAGAGAGGTCCTCAAACTTCATTGTCTTTATTCTCTTGAGTCTTGGGTGTTGGTCTTGAACTTTGTTGTAGTAGACTTTGTTCATTCATGCTTTGTGATCTTTGATCTTGAGCCTTTGTCATTGTCTTTTGACTTTGTCTTTAGTTCCGATATCTTTCAATCTTTCCTTGTTATGGATGAACTTGATAGTAGTAACTAGCACTTCATTTGTCATTTGATGAAGACCAATACTTTCTTTCTTGAACATCCTTGAATTGCCTTGTACTTTGGACTAACATGCTCATACTTTGCATCATCTTGAAAGTAAACAATCTCCTTTGATATGCCAATTGTCTTTTGACTATTGAGGAAGGTCTTTGTCTTTGCATGTTCCAAGCTTTCTTGATTTCTTGAACTTTTAATGTCCAATGTATGTCTTTGAACCTTGAATATGAGCATGTGCTAGTGAGTCTGACGGTGCTGGAATGTCGTAGTTACTTCATTGTCTAAACCTGTATTTATAGGGGTTAGCAATAACCAACAGATATGGACGGATGTCTTATTCACTCATCAAAGTTGCTAACGTTAACCTTCGGTTTTGTGAGGACCGTTTCACACTATAAATATTATACCTACGTCATCAGGATTCGATTCATGAATGAATCTCATTAACAAGTTTTCCAGCTGAAAGTGTGGTTTATCTAGTGTTGACACGTCTAGAGACGCTAACGAAGCTTTTCGGTATTCCACAGTTGTTCCTATATCTGGATTCCCTTGCAAGTTAGGATAACGGACGGATATAGGTGAATTATTGAAGCAAAATGTGAAGTAAGCAACAACAATTTTAGGTGTTTCTCGTCAAATCCCAATACCTGGATCACATTGAATTTCTAGTTAGTACAAGTTTGATTCTTGTAGAATCTCGCAAGTCACCTATCGCAGAGCTGTTTGATGTTGACACTGGAAGGATTTCTATTCGTCACTGTGAAATGCTAAGGAGCACCACTATGAATGTTCTGGCAAGATCACAAGGATAATGTGTAGGACTCTTGTTACCACTTGTGAACTTATTTGTGTTCAACAAGTGTTTATCATTCATGTGTCCTAATGAAATTTATATTGGATCTCTTTGGCTCTAGACTTGATTTCTGCATTTTAGTTTTAGTGATCGGAGGATGGAGTAGATTGCCACCTTTTCAATATCAACATTCTCAGAGTAAGAAGTCAATAAAAGTTGTGTTAATCTCTGTGAAAAATGAGACAAGGTCTTTTAAGAGAAACTTAAATGGTTGGGAAGGGTTGTGCAGTGCATCACTGGGTCCATGATGTCTTTTTTTAATACCAGAATTAATCTTTGTGAATACTAATAACATATGCATTGACCCGGATTCTGCCTAAGTTGTATGGAGGGCTTCTTTCTCTACATCCTTTATCCTTATATTTCTTTTTCATTCTTCAACCCCTTTAATGTTTACCAAGACGTCATTACTAACACCATGTTTTGATTGTTCCAGTGTTAGCTCGTGCCTTAGTCAACATTATTCCCTTTTTTCATTCTTTTCTAAATCATACATAAGGACTACTAATTATAAGTATGGAGTGTCCTTGGGTAGATCTCTCCAATTCTAGTTGGATCATAGGACAATACCTAACCTTAACCACCTTATGACTTCAGAATCGTCATTAATTAGTTGGTTGTTGGGTATTTTATCGTCACCATAAAACCATTTGAAAATCAATCAAAGTGTTTGATAATTATCAAAACGTTTGACACTTTGACAACTTTATGATAGGCACACACTTTGAGAGTCGTTCAATCTTGTTGAACGCCGGGGGGCGCCCCCCCCCCGTCACGACGTGCATGCTGTGTATATTTAAAATGTTAAAAGCGTGCACATGTTGGTAAGAAGAGAAAATCACTTTGAGTGCTTGTAAATTCGACTTGATTATAGGTTGGGTCGATATATGATCACATTACTTTGAGTCTTTAAATCACTTATTATTTTTCTTGATCACATTTTAAGCACATTTTCTCCCGCTATTGAAAATAATAACATGTTACTATTCTCAATATAAATTGATTAAATTTGTCATGAAAAATCATAGGAGAAAAATGATACCACAAAATTGCTTTAATTATTGGAAAAAATTTCTGAAGCTCCTCCTCAATTTTACATATGTATGACACCACTTAAAAATGATACCGATTTGTAAAATAGATAAAAAAAATTAAGGTTGAGACAGTGTTGAGCACACAATTTTAAAAGATTGTGAATTGTCATTGAAGAATTCTTAAAAAATTATACTCAGCCACCGGATGATCTTATAACACAATTAGAAAGCAAGTAATATCTGAGTATGTTTATATCGAAAACGAATGGTCACTAGGCCACTGACATGGTTTTTAATTTCTCTGAACCGGATGTAGCTGCGATCGCTAGCGCGCTTGTCGATATTGTAAGTTTGGTGAAGTGAATCAATATTATTAGAATGAGTATCATACATTATATAAGTTACACATGAATATTCTAGAAGTGGGCTTGAGCCCAATCTACACAATAATATACAATATAACGACTAACACTCCCCTCGCAGTTTGAGCGGGAGGACATCGGGCGCTCAAGATGGATCGAAAGTCTTCAAATAAAGCAGATGGTAAACCCTTGGTTAGAATATCCGCAAACTAATAACGAGAGGGAACATGAAGAACTCGAACCTGACCAACAACAACCAAATCTCTAACAAAGTGAATATCTATCTTTATATGCTTCGTACGCTGATGCTGAACCGGATTAAAAGACAAATACAAAGCACTGCATTATCACAATAAACAAGCGTAGCGAAAGACAAAGGTGTATGCAACTCACGTAGAAGATTCCTCAACCAACAAGTCTCAGCAACAGCATTGGCAACGCCACAATACTATGCCTCTGCACTAGAACGAGAAAGCGTCAGTTGACGCTTAGAGGACCAAGAGAGTAAGTTGTTTCTAAGAAATACACAGTAACCTGAATTTGATCTCCTAGTAGTAGAACAACCAACCCAATCCACATCTGAATAAGCAACCAAAGATGTAGTAGAGGATGAAAATAACTACAACCCATAATCCAAAGTACCATGAACATACCACAAAATCCTCTTAAGAGCCAAGAAGCGAGGTTCCCGAGGATCATCCATATAAAGACAAACGTGTTGTACTGCATAATAAATATTAGGGCGAGTAAAAGTAAGATACTGCAGAGAACCAGCAAGACTCCTATATAACGTCAGATCAGAAACCGGATCACCATCATTGCCCAGTTTGGACTCAGTATCAACAGGACACCTACTAGGGTTACAACTAACCATATGAGCCGGCTTAATAATCTAAGTAGCATACTTACGTTGAGATAAAATATCCTTGAAGAGTCACGTGTAACAATAATACCTAAAAAATAATTAAGAGAACCCAGATTCGTCATAGAAAACTCCTAATGTAAAGAAGCAATAACCCGTTGTAATGAAATCTCAGATAAAGTACTAAGAATAATATCATTAACATACAATAATAAATAAGCAGTGTCAGTCCTTTGTCTATAAATAAATAACGATGAGTCACAACGACTATAAGTAAACCCAACACGAGTAACGTAAGCTTCAAAGCACTCAAACCAAGCCTGAGGTGCCTGCTTAAGACCATAAAGAGACCTTTGTAATAAATAAACATAATTAGAATGTGCTAAATCCCAAAACCCAGGAGGTTGATGCATATAAACAGTCTCAGATAAATACCCATGTAAAAAGGCATTCTTGATATCGAGTTGATGAATAGGCCACTGTCGAGAAATAGCCAATCTAAGAACAGTCTGAATGGTTCTCGTCAACATCAACACCAACACCAGGTAACTGGGTACTACCATTCGCCACAAGACGAACCTTGAAGCGACTAAGAGTCCCATCTGCCAAATATTTGTGTCAAAACAACCACATACACCAAACAACATTGGCCTCTGCAGGCCGAAGGACAAGAGTCCAAGTATTATTTTTAATAAGTGCATTATATTCATCAGTCATAGCATTTTGCCAATTTGGATCATTAAATGCATCAACATATGATTTTGGTAAAGGAGAAATGTATGACACATAAAGAGAAAGACGTTGAGTAGGACGATTGGTCCCGACATAAAAACGTGTCACCATGAGATGAGTAGAAACCGGGTTAGGGTTTATTGGCGGGTTAAGTATTGCATTTTATGACGTATAAACTGGTGGATCATCATTTGTTGGAGTGGGCGGGTTTTCATTTTAGGTAGCGGCATCTAGTAAACTTTTGGTGCGTGGACTTGGTTGGGGCGACTGGGCCGGTTGGTTTAATGGTGATTGTGGGGTGTATGGACTGTTTGGCCACAAACGCTCCTATATGAAGAGATGTAATGGGTTCAGGTGGTGTTTCAATAGTATGTGGTGTATTGATAAGCGGTGTTTGACAAATGGTATTAGTAATTATATTTGACGATTCATCCAAAAAATCATAGGATGGACTTGAGGTGGGTGTCATTGAGCCAAATAAAAATACCGTCTCATCAAATGTAACATGGCGGGAAATGATAATTTTATTTGTGTTAAGGTCAAGACAACGGTATCCATAGTGTTTGGCGGCGTGTCCTAAAAAAATAGAAGGTGCAGCTAGTGGTTCAAGTTTGTGAGTGGTGTTAAGGTGAGGGTAACAAAGACACTCAAAAGTACGAAAATAGTATAGTCAGGTGTGGTTCCAAAAAGAAGGGTAAAAGGTATCTCATTGTCAATGGCGCGTGATGGTAAAATATTTAATAAGTGAATGGCCATATTAAGTGCTTTAACCCAATAATTAGGAGGTAAGTCAGGCTGAAATAGTAATGTACGAATAAGGTTGTTTATGGTTCATATCATCTTTTCAGACTTTCCATTTTGTTGTGAGGTGCGTGGACAAGGAAAGCGAAACTGAATCCCATTATCAACAAATAACTTATGAAATGCGTGGTTGTCAAATTCACCACCATGATCACATTGAAAAGACTTTATCTCACACTTAAATTGAGTGTGAACAAAGTTACTAAAAAAACTCAAATTTTGACAAAACATCATATTTGTTAAATGAGGATAAACCTAAACAAACTGCGAATAATGATCTAAAAATAAAACATAGTATTTAAAACCATAAAGACTCAAAATTAGGTAAGTCCACAAATCCAAGTGAACAATGTCAAAACAAGACTGAGCCAAAGTACTAAAACTAACAAATGGAAGCCTCACGTGCTTGCCAAGCTGACAAGCATGACAAAGAACATGAGGTTTCTCTTTATTACACGAGACTGAATTACTAGAAAGAACACGACATAACACTTCACTTCCTAGATGTCCAAGGCGTTGGTGCTACGTATACTGACTGGTGAGAAAAGTATGAGGAATAGTGGAAGGCTTTGTGACTAGGTAAAGATCGCTTGTGCCATCACAATGGAGCAGCACCCTACAAGTCATGAAATCCTTAACAGAAAAGCCAAAAGCGTCAAATTCAGCGGTACAAAATTATCGCGAACAAACTGACAGACAAATTAAATTTTTGACAATATTAGGATTAATAAGAACGTTATTTAAATGAAAAGGTCGTTGTGATGTTGGCAAGATACTATGGCCAGAGTTGGTAACGAGTATGGAATAACCGTCACCAACCGAGATAGATAAATGCAAAAATTAAAAATATTACTAAGACTAGAAACAAGATCATTTGGGTGAGAGCTACGACATCAATTTAATATTATTAATTTTCTTTCTCGTACGCGTTTACTTTTATTTTTAATAGTTAAGTTAAATCGCGTAAGTCAAAAATGACCGTTTAGCGTAAACGGACACCAAACAAATAAATATTTACATCAAGCAAGTGTTAAGTAATTATTTTGAGTATAATTATTAACTTTGTTTATTTTATTTTTATTGGTTACGTAAATTGATTTCGTTTCCGCGATAAATTGCGTTGTTGCACTCCAGAACACCAAACTCTTCAACGCTTCAACAAATACCTCGATTTTATACCCAATACATAAAAGTTGCACATATATCATCTATATCCTATCTTGCCGAAATTCTTTGCCATTTTGTAACAAGTGTATATGAAAAATTCTTCAAGTTGGGGAGGATTTGGAATTTGCAGCTGGATGTGGGCAGGTAGGATGCTTCAAAAATGAACACCATACTCATTAACCTAACACCATACCTCTTTATTACTACAACCATGCTATGTCTCTTGACTT
Source organism: Tanacetum coccineum (assembly GCA_026074375.1). NCBI lineage: Eukaryota > Viridiplantae > Streptophyta > Magnoliopsida > Asterales > Asteraceae > Tanacetum > Tanacetum coccineum. The sequence goes on from BQNB010011549.1 coordinate 44,507, forward strand.
GGACCAAACCAAAGACCAAACCACAGCCATACCTTGACCCTTTGTACTAGATTTACTCTTTATAAACATGTATACATAAGAGATATAGCTCATACATGCATTAAAAACACTTAGTATAAAATCACAAAACCTCCGTTTGTTGCTCTCTATTGCTCACGGCAATCAACCCCCCCCCTACACAAACCTATATCAATTATTATACAAAACCCATAACACTTCTATACACATCCATCCTAGAGATATTCTAAGGGTATTCCAAGCATTGTCTAACCTTTTTCAAGTCTTTAATCAAGAAAAGTGAAACTATGTTTAAAATGGAAAGCTAGGGTTTTATATCCTAAACAAGGGTTTAGATACTTTTGATCATCATCTTACATCATAATAAGGTTACTAAAAACCTTCATGTCTTTACTTTCATCATTTTTTATATGATTTACATGTTTTTATATAACAATATCACCACTTAGATTTTTAATATGTAAAACGAATTATCACTTATGTTTATGAATTTACACACTTTTTCTTATGTCATATTGTTATATATATCATGCAAAAATGGATTAATAAATAATGTTGACGAATTTGTTTTTACGTATAAACATATTTTGTATAAATTTTGGGTTTTATAAAGTTAATAAAACAAACTCTTTATAATGAACGACTTGATAATAAAAGGGTGATTTGATTTCGACTATCAACAAGTAGTTTGACATTACATAAAAATAATACCCTCATGACGATTCCAAAAATGATAAGAAACCTCGAGAAAACCGATATATAACTAAAAAGATACGTTAGTTTACGAGTTTATACGACGAAAATATACTTTTATAAAACTAGTTTTCATAAAATTTTACTATTCATTACGAAAGTGATATTTTTAAAACATCAAAAATATGAATATAACATTAAATTACGAGATCGACTCGAAAGAATCGTTAAAAACGGAGCTATATCGAAAAAAATACGACGTTTACGAGTTGACCGATAACAAAAACTAAAAAAATAAGTATATAACGTTATGAACAGTAAAAATCACTATTCAACAGAAAAACTAAAATTTTAAAAATGTTATATTTTGATAACCGCTTAATACGAAAATGTGGACATAAGAAACGTAAGAAACGGGCTTAAAACGAAGAAAGTACGCCATTATTTTCTAACTTGTGCACTATTTCCTGATGTGAAATAGTGTTGGTTCGTTTTTAAAATAAATTTTTTGCGAAACATTTTTAGAATCATTTATATAATATTTATACATGTCTTAAAATTATAAATATTAATATTACAAAGACAATTGAATTAAATAATTCGAGTATACGAGTTCAAATACACGAATAATATTAGCCAAATGCAATTAAATATTATTTCGCCAAACACGAGTAGACGGTGAAGGTAGCTATATAGAATCATGACGTTGTATAATGTTATCAAAGTACTAAATTAACTAAGCGGGAGGTTACATAAGAGGCCTCTTCCGGGTTGGCGTATCGACGAGTTTTGGATTTACGATTAAAGTGTCCTAGCTCCTCATACGTACACTACATCGACTATACCTCATTAATTATGAAGCCCGAACATAAAAATATGATGAGCTATAACGACCTATAAATAAATCAAAGTGTTTAGTACTTAATACGACCTATATTGGATTAGGTTGCCTCGATTCCTTCGTGACGCATTTTCTATTTTGAATACTTGAGTTTGATAACGCTATTCACTCAAGTGAGTTCGTAACCCTTTTTCTACTACTTGTTATATATAAATACGGGTGAGATTACATGCTTGATTTTCTTTGTACAAAAGTGTTTTCAAAAACTTTATGTTATTTCCTGAAATTACATTATTCCTAAGTACTCCTTCTGCCACTAATCCCCCCTGATTTATCATAGAACCGTAAGTTAACCTGCTGGGTATACGCTATTGGTTTAATGGAAAGATCTATCGGGACTTCTGACCAACCCTGTCTAGCTGTGTTTCTAGTTGACCATTGACGCATTTAACCTTCGAAGAAATTCGTAGGATGTATGGCAACACTTGTATTATAGAAGATTCGTAGGATGTTTTTGTAACATATGTATCGTGTTGGGGGCACAAACCTCGAGTACTGTTGATTAACAGTTTAAACGTAAAGTTCGGTGGACATGAGCATAGGGCAATAATACAAAGTGTTTAGACTACGAAATGAGTTTCAATAGTCTACTATTACTTAAAATCTTGTGGTCCACGCTATATCCTGATAAACCATGAATTCACACTCAACAATTTTGTTGACGTTTTAAGCATGTTTTTAATCTCGGTGCTGAGCCATAAGCTTGGATGGGAGAGCCGTACGGATATCTAATTAAGGATTTCTGATTTCTTAAATATTAATGTAAAAATATGTCTTATAAAATCTTAATGTCTTTTATCAAAACTAAACATGGGACCTAACGTGAAAACTCTGATCTTTTTTAAATGACATTGAATGATCCTACATTTTTAACGTCCATTTAAGGTCGTTTTCTATATCTTGATTTTTGTACTTTGACGTAGCACCCCATTGTTACCATTCCGCTGCGACCCGATTTTGGGGGTGTTACATTACTAAGACTAGAAACAAAATCATTTGGGTGAGAGCTCGCACATGTATCCATATTCCAATTACCTGAAGTAGGATCTTGAAGTTTCATAGCATTAAATGTATTCGGTAATAAAGTCTCGTGACCCGCATTATTTAAACCCGACTGCCCAACACCATTCTGGCATGGACCCGAACCAGCCTGTTGGTCCGGCTGACCATGAGACACAACTGGACCTGTGCGCTGACCGGAGCCCATCTGAGTCTGTTGGGCCGATTGAGCCTACTGGGCCAATTGATTTCCAAACTGATCTGGTTAAAACACAGGGTGTGAAACTCGGGTGGAGTAGTAAGTCCAACAAAAGGCTAGGCCGGACCACTATGAGTAACATAATTGGCAGTGGGTGTCATTGAAGTAGGAACATAAGCATTAGAACTCCTGTTACACCCAAACTGATTTAGTAAAGCTTGTTGTGAGTGTATGAGAGCCATCATTTACTTCAAAGTCATGTTTGGAGAAACTGAAGAGGAATTAGGGCAAGTATTACTTGTGGACCAAAGTGAAGAATTAGTACTAGCCCTGTTATTGGTACTCCCAAGCATATATCGACAACTATCACCAAATTGACAAAAACCACATGATGAGGTGTCATTTTATACACTTTTTCAGGGTCATTTAACCTCTAAAATTATGCAAATATGCCCAAATATTGTACTCAATCATTTCTTTTTGATGTTTTAGCTTTTGGGAAGCATTTAGAGGAAAAGCACGTGACTTGGGCTCGATTCGGGAAGAAACTGAACAAGAATACAACTTTTCAAGCTTGCGACTTTGATTCTGACGCCTTCACCAAAAGTGCCCAGAAAGTGAAGTTTTTAATTAAAAGTGTGACTTCTCATACTGTGGAGACGGCGTCAGGATTTTACCTTGACGCCGTCAGGATCAACAAGCGACGGCGTCACCACGTTTTGTGATGGCGTCAAAGTAGCTGACAAGAAGAACCCTTTGGAATATTCGACCGGCTGACAGCGTCAGGAAACCCTAGTGACGCCGTCAAGATTGATTTTCTATATATACAACCTTTTATTTTTAATATTAGTGGTGGAAAAACGGGGGGAAACTTATGATAACTTTTGTAGCTGATACTTAAGTCGATTTTTAGGGTTTTATAACCCTTGTGTACTCATTGTTAGTCTATGTTTAATTGAAGTAAAGTTCCTTTACCCTTTAAATCATTCAATATGCCCATGTGTTGTTTGATTAATCATTTTTTCGCTTTCAATTAACATTCTTGGCTAAATTTAATTGTGTTTGCTTATGATTGCATGAAACTTAGTTTGTAATCTCTTTTACTATTGCTCCTTGTTAGTGGTGTGCACGTTAGGCATTAGAAAACTAGCTATTTGATCTTCATATCATAGCATAGACGTCTAGTGAAACGTGGTTAAGTTAGAGGATACTTGTGCTTAGATCTTCATATCTAGATCACCTTGGGGTGGATTCCGAATTAAGTATTTAGTGTGCATGAATTTACTATTAGACGTGAGCGGTGTCTGCAGGTAACTATCGTCTAGGTTATCACGTAGATAGCGGACTTGACCAACCCGCTACTGAATTATGAAATTCTTACACATTACACTAACGAGGGTGATGAGTAATAAGATTAGAGAGAACAACTAGGGAGTAATGCATGATTAGCTGAACAAGTTTGTTTAACCATACGAGTTTTTCATCAATTGACTTTTCTGCATAATTAGAATAGAATTAGGAGTAATTTAATTAAGTAGTTTAATCAGTCCCTCTTCAAAACCCAAGATTTTTACTTGCTTTCAATAAAACAAAAAAAATACAAAAATAGTCTTCCCTCAATCTTTAACCTTATTAAACGTACAATTCGATCCTACCCAAACGATTCGCCTAGAGAACGATAATAACCCCCCGAGTCTTGCCTATACTACACTACAACGGTTAGGTACTCTACCTAGGAGGGTTGTAAAACTTTTACGTTTGCAACACTTCACATTAAGTTTTTGGCGCTGCTGCCGAGGAATAGTCTAGGTTTCAGATTCTATCTAGCTTAGGTCTACTCACTAGATTCCTATCAAGTGAGATTTTACTTTTCTTTTTAGTGTAGCTTTATTATAGTCTAAATTTTTCTTTGTTCCTTTTGTTTTGTAACCTTTCTTTTCATTAACCATCATGGGAGACGAAAAACAACCCCATACTTTAGGAGATTATTCCTGACCAAGCCACGAGGGCTATCAAAACACCATTGAGCTCCCTCAAAGGAACAATGTGGTGCCTTTACGATCCGACACCATCCAATTGGTGCAAAACGGATGTGCATTCCACGGACTCCGGTCTAAAGATTCAAATCAACACCTTAAGGATTTTCTAAAACTTGTGGACTCACTTGACCTTAGTGTTAAAAATAAAGAAAGGACGCGACTGCATTTGTTTTATTTTTTCCTTCGCGATCAAGCTAACAATTGGCTTGAACATTTATCCGCGGGATCCATCTCCACTTGGGAGGATCTCACTACCCATTCCTTGCTTAATTTTTCCCACCGAGGAGAACGACTAAACTCAGAAATGATATCTTGATGTTCCAACAACATCATGGCGAATCTCTTTCCGAAGCATGGACTCGTTTCAAGGACTTACTCCAAAAAGTCCCTCATCATGGCATCGATCTTTAGCTCTAGGTCCAAATTTTTACGATCGCATTGACCTTAAAGAGAGCTGTAGATTGCGCAACCGGAGGATGACTGAGAAAAATGAGCGCAAAGGAGGCAAGGAATACTATTGAGGAATTGGTTCAATATGAAGAAAAAGAGTGGGACGACCCAGTCTTTCCTAATAGAGGAAGCCTCAACTTTGGAAATTCCAATATGGAACAATTACTGGTAAAAATGAAATATCAAGTCGACTCGCTAATGAAGGATGCAATTTCACTAATGGGGAAAAGTGAGAACCTGTGTGGAATTATGAGCAATGAAGTGGGGTATATATCCCCAGAACCACCACACCAGGAAGCATTCGAGGGTCTAGTGATGAATTTCATCCTTGACAAAGAAGAAAAAGTTCGGCGGTTAGAAGAATGCATGAGAATTGTAAAGGATGATTTAATGCAACTATCTTTGGAAGTTGTTGAGAAATTGAAAGAAGAGATAAGGACGAAGGAACACAATCATAATCAATTTCAAAAAATCCAAAAAATCACAAAGTATCCAGAAACTGAGAATTCGAATTCCCGTAAAAGAAGTACTTTTCTTGAACCCCCCAAGAAATATTCTCATCAAAACCACTGTGTGTCAGATACGTTCGTGTAATCCTTCCTAATCCACATTTAATAAGGAAAAGTACATTTTGCTTTAAGCCTGGTGCAAAGAGAGAATGAAACACCAAGTTTCGACAAATCTCAGAATATTCCTTAGCAAGCTTCCCAACATTTTATCGGTACTTAACTTTTGGAAACTATCGCCCAATGAATAGCAAGATTCCCTTTCCACGCAATCATTTTAAAATAAATAATAGTAACAAAATGTTTGATCCAGTAAGATGTTAAAGCTTCTTCGGGAAGTATCGGGTTTTAAAGTGAATTTTTATCAAAAATAAGAAGATTGTTTGCAAAATTTCAATTCTGACGGCGTCAGAAATTGCTAGAGACGTCGTCACTACAGCCCGGATCAAAATATAACTACCCCACTTCCTTCAATTTTCCAAAACAAATACCCACAAAAATCTTCCTCTTCTTACTTTCACTTGGGAAATCATCTCCAATCGGTAAGTACTTGATTCTAATCACTCCTAATTACCCATTCATCTCATTTGTTTGCCTCATTTGTCTGATTTTAAATTAATCCCTAATTGCTAAAACCCCAGACAAATTATTTCTTTTTCATTGAATTAGGCATGAATCGTAGCAATTTATCATTGATTATTGATAGTTTGTTGTTTAAATTAAATTCATCTTCAAAAATAATTCAGATTAGGGTCAAAACTAGGGATTTTTTGAATTCATCTATTGGGTTGTTGTCATAAAAGGGTGTTTGGCAATAGATTTATCGGACAATCGCTTGACTTTCCCTCGTAATCTCGAACTCAAAAATAAGCCATTCTGACGGCGTCACCACGCTTTCGTGACGGCGTCAAAACCTCCTGATGCAACGAATTCGTAAATTTTTATCTAATTGATGTTCGTTTTGTCTTTGGTTTTGATGTAGACAATGAGAAAGAGGACAAATACTGGCAAGAGTTCCATGGATCAATCCTCTAGCTCTCAAGAGATGATTGAAGAAAGGATTCACAACTTTGTGGTGTTTGACAACGAAACTCACCAAATGAACTACGATGCCCTCATGCAACATCCTATTTATTCTAGGACTGTCATTAATTGGTCCCTCTTTGTTGATAATGGTCTCGAAAGGGGTTTCTTTGAGAGCATCCATATCGACCCATTCTTCGGACCTCAATGGGCGAATCTCTTCCGGATCAACGAACCAGTGTACTATGAATTGGTTTGTGAGTTCTTTTCTACTTTTACGTTTGGGGTTTCGACTTGTAAGAATAATCCTAGGGCTGTGGGATTTTAGTTTAGGTTCGGAGGAGAGCAGAGGTCGTTGTTATTAGTTGAGTTTGGATGGCGAGTTTGTTTATATTCTAATATCGAAGGGGTGAGATTGGTACGAAGCTTGATTTGTAAAATGCGATGATGGTTAGGGAAAAGCATAGGTTACTAGATTTTTGGCGACCATTGGGGATGGTGAGTTTATGACTGTGAGCATGGTTGCTAGGATGATTCGGGACCCAGGGGTCAGGTTAGCTCATCGTTGCATTGCAACGGCCATTTCGGGCCTCAAGGATTCTACCTAGAGGATCACTTTAATGGATCTATTTTTCTTGTACTGTATCTATAACAAGGGGGTTGTTAGAAATATCCCTTTTTGGTTGGCTCATTATTTGAGTGGAGTTAGGGATGGAGGAGTGGTCTATGGGGGCATGTTTGTGACGGCTTACTTGATCTTTTGGGATTTTGACCCGCTCAATGATTGGAGCATTGAGTGTTGAGCCTCCAACCTAAGTTTTTGGGAAAAAATCCTTGGTTTCCATGGAGATCGTTATTAGGATTTTGCCAGGACAGTGTAACTAGGTGGCGACATATCCTGTATAGCAACAACAGCAGGAGCAGGCAGATGTGGAGGAGGAGGCGGTTGAGGAAGATGTTGGGGGTCTACAGAGACATACCAGTGCATGAGTCGAGGGGATTGGCAGGCTCGTCAAGGGGTATGGATGGACCACTAGGACGCTGGGGACAACTCGTGACATGGATGACCAAGCATGATCAGCGATCTGACTGGATGTATGATCATATTGTTTGTCAGATGCAGTATCTGTCCACTCGAGACCACTTGGAGCCCCACTTGCAGATTGACCCATTTTCTGGCCGTGAAATAGATTATCCTCCCTTTGGCTACACTGAGCCCTTGCCTCATGGTTATGACTATTGCAATGACACTTCTCCCGATGGCTCCAGCTGATGTTATTTGTCTGTTCCTCGCTCTTTAGACTATTTCTCCTTTGTTTGAACGATTATGGATTGTGATAATTAGGAATTTGGATTATGGATGTTTGTTTTATTTTTATGATTATGTATTGGTACTTTTTTGGTTTATTATTAGTATTATGTGTTTTTTATTTTCATTATTTGTTCTTATATGTTTGAAATATGTGTGATCATGCTTTTTTTGTCTTTAACCTTATCTTAATTGCAATCAAAGGTATTTTGCATAAAATAAGTGTAGGAGAAAATATCTGGTTTTTAAGAACCATTTCAAACATGTAAAATAGATAACTTAAGTTAATTCACATTTTATGTTTGTTGTTTTGAGTCATATGTTTGCACTAACCGTTTTTGTGGTTTATGCAGTAAATTTTTCTAGGAAATAATTAATAGGATATTTTTGCAGAAATTTTTCTAGAAAACGCAAACGCAAAACCTGTCAAGTGTGCTTGGCGGCATCAGGATTCATTCCTGACTGCGTAAGCACCATAGCAGTGGAGGAATCCGCGTTTCAAATTTTTGAAAAGTTATTTTAGTTTAATTTTTAGAATTTTAATTTTTCAGATTTTTGCAGAAAGCCACGATTAAATTAGTACTAACATTATATCTTTATTGCTTTCTTAGGATTCTAGTTTATGATTAATAAGGGTTGTATATTATTTACCGTCAATTTTACGCTATGTATAGTTGTTTTTGTCTTTGATTTTCAGGTTATATTAGATAAGGAGAGTCCGGAAGTTCATTAGTTTTACTTGGACGATTCTTGGATGAAGATTTAGCCGGATCATCTCGTTTCTTCTCCGATATTGAGCAAATCAGGGGAGTATTAGCTTCTCTCGCTCTTTATTTATCTTCCTTTTATTTGTTTTTCGGGTACTTGTAGAACATTAGGTACAATGTTCAAAATAAGTGTAAGGGGTAATAAAAGCCTTAGAAATTATTCTTTCATCTACAATTGCTTTGTTCTTAAAAAGATGTGTAATACACCGAAACATAGTTTAAGACGGTAATTTTGGCCCAAATTAAAAAAAAAACTTGTGGCATATATCGGTGAAATTGTAGTATTAGAAACGTCTCATTGGATAGGAGTTATATAAGTAGCACAAAAATCCTATCACTCAAAAATTTCACCCCTAAAATGTGAGGTTCGCCTCTAGATCTTTAGGAATAAAAACATTCGTTTTTAATGCTTATGAGAGTGTACCAGTAGTATTATAGATTCTAGAACTTGCCTTAGCGATGCATAAGAGACATTAGGATAACCTTTGTTTTTAGCATGCGTTTGCTATAGTTATGATGATCTCATTGGTCATATAACTACCCCACACCCTTGCTTAGCACTCATTTTTAGTGCAAGATACCCCTAGTACACCCTTCTGAGCCTATCTTTTACGCGGTTCTCGTAATTTCTGATGGATTCCAAATTATTAATGAAGAGTGTTGTTTACATCACACCAAAAATGTTACACCTAAATCGCCTTAGCCTTCTTTGTATGTACTCATTTTTAGTACATTATTGTTATCATAATTGTTTGACCCTGGTTAAATGTTTACCTGATTACATGGTTTCTAAGTCGAGTCTATTGTTAGTGTATACAGTTTTGGGACGATTGGGATTCATGATAGTTTTTATTTTATGAAGAAATAGGGAAGAAAGTCAAATTATTACCCTCATACGTGCTTAATATACTCTATGTCGGTTGATCCTTCTAATTCGGATTATTAGTTAGTTTATTGTTGAGTTATTAAAAACTCAAGTGTGGGGTGTCGTTATAAACCTCGAGTCATGTATATCTGTTTTATTTTCGGCATATGGCAGGGCAAAACTGTATATAAAAAAAGATTACAAATTTTAAAAAATAGAAACAAATGAAAAAAGCAAAAAAAATATGTTAGAATATACGGGCTGCCATCTTGCTATTGTTTATGTCAAGAAAGTGTCAAGAAAAGAAAAGAAAAAGCTTGATGTAGAGTTGTACAGTTTTTGTCGAGTCTTAGCTTAGCAATGTCTTTTACATGTATTCTTGTGAATAGTTAGCTTGCCACCAGTAAAAATTCCCCTGTTATCCTTAACCGTGTTTTCCTTTACCCTAGACCTTACGTTACAACCCTTTAAAAGACCAGTTTGATAGTAATTCCTAAGTGCTTACGCCAAAGTGGTAGAGGTTTTGATTCTTTATCAAGCTTATGGTAATCTATATACTATGACAGGTAGTGAGTGTTTATTTTACCGTTTCTTATATTGTTATAATTCATTATTACACCGAGTGAAAGAGAGAATCCAAACACTTATGTGAGGTGCTAGTATATAATTTACGTGCTCTTAATTACGAGGTTAAACCGGTTGTGCCAGAAATTATCTTTATTTAGTAGCTTAAAGGCCACCGACTTTGCTATTTACTAGGTAGAAAAACTCATTTGGTTGAGGACAAGCAAATCCCAAGTGTAAGGGTATTTGATAAGGTGTCATTTTATACACTTTTTGGGGTCATTTAACCCCCAAAATCATGCAAATAAGCCTAAATATTATGCTCAATTGTTTCTTTTTGATGTTTTATCATTTGGAGGAAAAACACGTGACTTGGGCTCGATTCAAAAAAAAACTGGACAAGAATACAACTTTTCGAGCTTGCGACTTCCATTTTGACGCCTTCATCAAAAGTGCCCAGAAAGTAAAGTTTTTAATTAAAAGTGTGACTTCTCAGACAGTTGAGACGATGTCAGGATTTTACCTTGACACCGTCAGGATCTACAAGCGACGGCATCACCACGTTTTGTGACGGCGTCAAAGTAGCCGACAAGAAGAACCCTTTGGAAGATTCGACGGGCTGACGGCGACAGAAAACCCTAGTGACATTTTTTATATATACAACCCTTTATTTTTCATATTAGTGGTGGAAAAACGGGAGGATTCTTATGAGAACTTTTGTAGTTGATACATAAGACGACTTTTAGGGGTTTATAACCCTTGTGTACTCATTGTTACTCTATGTTCAACTGAAGTGAAGTTCCTTTACCCTTTAAATCATTCATATGTCTAAGTGTTGTTTAATTAATTGTTCTTTGCTTTCAATTAACATGCTTGGCTAAATTTAATTGTGTTTGCTTATTATTGCATGAAATTTAGTTTGTAATCTCTTTTATTATTGCTTCTTGTTAGTGGTGTGCACGTTAGGCATTAGAAAACTAGTTATTTGATCTTCATATCATAGCATAGACGTCTAGTGAAACGTGGTTAGGTTAGAGGATACATGTGATTAAATCTTCTTATCTAGATCACCTTGGGGTGGATTCCGAATTAAGTATTTAGTGCGCGTGAATTTACTATTCGACGTGAGCAGTGTCTACAGGTAACCACCGTCTAGGTTGTCACGTAGATAGCGGACTTGACCAACCCGCTGCTGAATTAGGGGGATTCTTACACATTACACTAATGAGGGTGACGGCACAATAAGATTAAGAGAACAACTGAGTCAGTCTTATCTGCAGTGATTAGGTGAACACTTCTTGTTCTAACCAACGAGTTTTTCAACCATCAATTTACTTTATCCTGCATAAGTTATAATAAATTAAGAGTCAAGTCTTTAAATAAGTAGTTTAATCAACCCCTCTTCAAACCCAGCATTTTTACCTTGCTTTCCAAAAAACAAAAAAATACAAAATATTCTCCTTATCTTTAGACCCTTATAAACGAACAATTCCGCAAGCCTACCTAAACTAAGTCTCCTAGAGACAACGATAATAACCCCCCGCGAGTCCTTGTCTATAATAACACTATAACGGTTAGGTCCTCCGCCTAGAGGTTGTACAAACCTTTGCGTTAAACTTTCGCATCACCACAAGCAAAATAAACACATGGTATTTCACTATCTTACTGAAGACACCGGTAAACGGCATGTAGTGTTATTACACGTGTTGGCTAACAACAACCATCAGGTGAATAAACGAATGCATCATGCGCTAGGACTTGAGCCCTCGACATCAACCGCATCTCCCTCGTCAATAAGCATAGATCAACAAAACCGGAGACTACTTCTCCATACTTATACAGACAAACACCACTCAAGAGCAATATTGACAATATCATCCTTGCTAATAGGCGAACCAAGACTAGCCAAAATCCTAGCAATTGATTCAATTTTACGAAAGTATGCATCAATACTTAAATCATCAAGCTTCAAGGAACGTAATTCTGCTTTCAAAGCAACAGACCAAGAAAGCTTATTGTCATTAAAAATCTCGGCAAGTATATCCCAAGCCTCCATAGCGGTTTGAGGGTTTTCAACAACAAGCCTTGATTGAAGAGTTTTAGACAATGTTGTGAAGATTTAAGAAAGAACAATTGAGTCTATCTTTAACCACTCCGAAGTGGGAGGAGACGGATCACTAGAGGATGTCGTATCAGTTGATTTACCCAAAATATGCTCCGTAAGTTCATGCTCATTGCAAAGGTTCATGAAGACGTACATCCAAGATGAGTAATTTATTTCATCAATATCCAACTTAACGGGAACGAGAATGTTGAGGTTGGTAATCGTCATAAGCTTATCCAAAAGCAAAATCACGGGTTGAAGGGTAGCACCAGTCATGATGAAGATGTAGGGATTTTGTTAGAGTTTTAAGGATACAAGAATAATGGTTGTAACGAAACAAATCAAGCAACAATGGTCTTCAAACGAGAGCAGCGACCACAATATCGATCAACACATGTGGTTGATATATTAACAAACACAAACTAGAGCAGTAAACAGTGGTCTTCAAACGAAGAAGGCAAGAAACAAACAAGAAAATTCGACTAAGGGGAAGTCGACTATAACTTGAACCAGTAAACACAAACTGTCAACTAAGGGGAAGTTGACCTAGATATTATGATACCAACTCTCGACTAAGGGGAAGTCGAGTTAAATTGATCAAGAAGAAAACTAGTCGACTGATTAGAAGAAAGCAACAATCGGAAGAAAAAAAATTAGGGTTTAGGGATCTTTTAGGCTCGATACCTTGTAAGTTCGGTGAAGTGAATCAATATTATTAGAATGAGTATCGTACATTATATAAGTTACGCATGAATATTCTAGAATTGGGCTTGAGCCTAATCTACGCAATACTATACAATATAACTACTAACAAATATATCCACACTTTTCAAAAACTATTATGTCATTAATTACCATTTATGTTATTAAGAAACTTTTTGAGAATGTCTAGCACACCGTTTTAAAAGATGTCACGAATGAAATTTGTCTTTTTGAAGATCTTTTTGCAAAAATTGTGCTAAGACACCATATGAAATATAGGTAAATGTTTTGAATACATAAAAATTGTCGTGGGTTGATGTATCCAGAAGCATTAAAACTTTGGTTTTTTTGAAAAACTCCCCCTCAAAAAATAATCCACTTATAAAAATGATCGTCTTTTGAAAGTTCCGTGAAAAAATGAGTGTTGAACACACAATTTGAAAGATATCACATAGGAGATTACTGGAAGTTTGTCATCAAAATCATTCTTTAAAAAATTGTGTTCAACTTTATGAAAACCACTTGTTAGAAGACTTCTCTTCTAACTCTTAGGATACGCGCACTTATGTGTACACTCTCCTTTGTCATTGGGGTCCGAGTTGCAATCTGAGAGTGATTACAAGTCACTTAGAAGATTAGAAATGACATGTTGTGAAAATGTTTGAACTCTTGTTCGAACTTCATTTACATACCCGTGTCAATGGTAATCGACATTTCTAGGACGAAAACGTAAAAAACAGACGAAAACGTAAAAACAGACGAAAACATATGTAAACGTACAAAAACGTATAAAAACGGATGTTAACGTACAAAAACGAACCAAAACGTATGAAAGCAGATAAAAACGGATAAAAACGTATGAAATGTTGAAAAACGTATAAAACGATAAAAAAATGTATGAAAAGTTGAAAACACTATAATTTAGTGGGTCGACCCGACCCAAACCATCTGACCCATGACCATTTTAAAAAATGACATGTTTGACCCGTGACCCATGACCCATGACTCAAACCAGCCCGATCCGACCCATTTGCCACATCTACTAAATACCTAATACATGTCTCAAACTATAATTTTAACTGCAAGTCGCGACCTAACGTACCGCTAGACTTTGGCCTTGTATCTTTGCATATTCGCGTTTAGAATCGAGTCATTGCTTATTTTATTTGTATTATCACATTATGATGACGATGATACGAAGTAACATCCAACACAAATTAAATGGATGTTATATTTACATTATAACCACAAATAAGAACGTACTTTAGGTTGTTTTCATCGTAATTTAGGATACTATAACATGTTGCTACATATTAAATTACTTTCATAGTCGAAGGCTTCCCCCAAGACTAGTGTGCTACAATGGCTCTGAACGTAAAATGCAAGAGCATGCAAAGCAGCAAAAGTGATGATCCTAAAGATATGAAATAAAGAAAAATGCATCAGTCTAAACAGCTTCTAGAGTCTAAATCATCTGCAATGCATCATTGTTCACATAGGACTATTGTGTCATTGTACAGACATCACCATGAAAAATAAAAGAAGCAAAGTATAGTTGCTACTTCTAAGATGAGGTGGGGGCCCAGACTCGTAGTGAGTCGGCAAAAAGATTGGCTCACAACAGTCGCCTACAGATGGAAACTGAATACAGTAATAGTACCTTCCTAATTGAAAGAAGACTTTGGTATTTACAACAGTCTAGCTTTTCTTCACAAGCAGTCCACAGTCCATATGGATTCAGGGAGAAAGCCGGTCTTCATATTAGGCTATTACACTATCATCACCCTCCTCTAGAGGACACGAAGCTGAGCAAGAAATGCAGCACAAAGATCCAAGAACAGAAATTGAGGTCCCTGGATCCTCTGTAGATCAAGCAGATATTTGTCCTCCCGGGTTTTGTAAAGCTGCAATCAAGTGTTTGGTAACATCATCATTTTAGATAGGCTGATGGCCTTGACAGATTGTGACAAGTGTACAAAGATCAAAAGTATCTGATGTTTCATCACCTAGGGTGGCAGATTCAACCTATGATTGTGAAATTGAGCAGGGCTGTACTTTTGATGCTAACAGATTAAACAGGTAATGTTTAAAAAACTTTAACTAAAAGTGACAAGGGTCAAACCAGTGTTTATAACCTCCAAAATTGTCATTATCATAATAATAGTTTATATGATCATTTTCTTCAATATATCAAACACAGAGCGACAACATGTTAGCGAGTCAACACAGCCCAGCCTGTTTTGACTTGGTACCCGACCAACCCAGTATTGTGGCTACCAATATATACAAGACGCCTAAATGAATTCTAAACTTACAAAAAACCAAATTGGAAATATATCAGAATCTGGTGGCTCCAACTCACACTTTCATGTAGCATGCACTTCTTTACATTCAGGAATCAATTAATAATTAAATACTTCCTATGTCCGATGAATATGCAAAGTATGATATTGGTCACAAAGTTGAAGAAACCATTGGCCATTAGTTAGATTTCATCACCATCCTCCATTAAAGAGATAAAGTGGAATCTTGTGGACCCAAAACAAATATCATTAAATTTTTGTGATGCCAAATGTGCGACGGAAGTTTAAAAAAGAAAATAGGGCACTTTCTTGGACGTCCTACTAGAACCTAATGGACTACAAAATTACAATGTACTTGTTAACTCCTTGCAGGATATTACCATATGATTAAGGGTGTGCAAACCTAGTGTGGAAATAGTTGGAAAGTCACATTACCTGAACTTCAAATTTGACAACATTGGGGGAGCTCATGACACCATCATTCTCTACAATGGTCGACTCGTCTCCGAAGTAATGATTACTTTGCATAGAGTCGTTTATCATGCCCTGATGATTGTCAGGAACCCACCTGCATTTCATGTTGTAGTGGCCTATCTTTTTCCAGCACACATTCAGTTCTTGCAAAGCTTTCAGAACTTCTGTCATTATCTCACGAGGATGTGCTCGAGACTGTCAAAATGAATAAGAATACTTTTAGCTATCGTACCATGCGGAAATAATAACAATATATATACCGCCGGATTGAATTTATAATCTTCATGTAAACTTACCTGTAGCCCAAGAGCCCATTTCCTCTCAACTTGGCTTCTAAGATTAATTCCTTGATAATCCATAAAAGTAGTTGGACGCTGTGGCATAACTGAAGCAGCGGCCTCATTTCGGTTGAATCCATCCTAAAATTCAGTAAAAGCACAAAATTTTGGATATAGATGCATACAATAGACGATTAAATGAAGTATTCCCCCCAGATATACAAAAGTATATGCGCTTAGAAAAACTATCTAACCATAGGTTTCTGGAATTCCGCTCCAAGATAGCCACTTGAGTTACGAAACCTGTTGTCCAATAGCAAGTAGTATGCCACAGTACCCTGGAAAATATGCAGGTATCAGCAACATATTCATCGTCACATTGAAAACTTTGCAAGAAGAAGAAAAAAAGTTACCTCGTTCTGCACACGGTTGCGAAGCGACTCAATGAGTGTATCCCTGTCAAACCCCATCTTAACCACCTCTAAAAGAATATCTTCATCGGTCTGTAGAAAGAGAATTGGTTTAATTACCCATACATCGAATGTAACTTTTGTATGTACACAACTTTAAATTGTCGAAAAGAGCAAAACAATATCGTCAATAAAAGTGTAGGATCAGCATACCTTTTTTGCTTGCTGCATAGAATCTGGTGGAGGAACTGCCAAATAACGTGGAAGATGAGCCTGGAACCAGGGGTGCATACGAATCTCAGGAATAGTTATTCGCTTCATGGGATCAACCACAAGCATCCTCGGGATTAGATCTCTCGCACCAGGTGATAAGTGGCTGGGAAGGGTATATATGCCACCCTGAAGAACAAACCAGCATAGATTTTAATTGATTAATAACAACTATCTCCAATCGATAGCATAAATGAACTTCATAAAACTGCATGAGATCAAACTGAACAACCCAACATAAAATTTAGTTGATCAATAAAAACTGTTTCCATAAATCAGATAACATCGACCTTGATTTACAATGTTAGTTCAAACTCATTCTTCTTGTAGTGAAGAGCCGAAGCTCCCACTATTGTAATACTTATGTAGTAGATTCTTATTGTCTGCCTATAGAGATTCACACTAACTGAAATGAGGTTAACCGAGATGATTTGCCAGAACCGTATATGATATTACTATGTTAGGCTAAAGATTTCTCAAAATTTCGAGGTTAACCAGACCGCAAGGACCACTAATAATGGGTGGGTGGAGACCACCAAGCTTAACACTAGCTTACCAGTATTTCTGTATTCCATAAAAAGGTAATCACAGCAAGCCTACACAGATTTCCCCTTAGAAAAACATAGGAATAGTATCTTACACACAGAATCGTTGTAACTGTGACAACAGTAACTTGACACTTGCAGTTATTACATTTGGACAAAGAAATGTCAATCCAGAAATCAAATAATAATTTTAAACAGGGTGAGAAACAGAGCATATGTCCTGCCGTCCACATGATACAAAATATAACAATGAAGAGAAATACTCCGTAACTAGATTTCCCAAAATCCATAATTAGACAGTTAAAAAGGTGTCAACCAGAACATGCACGTATGTTTTGTATTGCACTTAATTTGCAGACATCTTAGCCAATAAATTGAAAAACAAAACCCTATTAATGTACCTTTATTTTCTTGAAGAGGTTAGGAATATTTTCATCATCAAAAGGAAGGGTGCCACAGAGAAGAGCATACAAGATAACACCACAGCTCCACACGTCAACCTCGGGTCCAGCATACAGCTTCCCAGATATAACCTAGGAAAAAAGAAGACAAAATAAAATAAGACAAAGAAAAGAGCTGTGATATTTCTCAATCTGACTCGAAACAAAATTACAATTAGTTTAAAACCTGTGATAACCATATGTATACCTCTGGGGCAGCATAGTTAGGGCTTCCACAGCTTGTTTTCAGAAAATGGCCATCACGCATGATATTGCTTAGACCAAAGTCAGCAATTTTAACGTTGCACTTGGAATCCAGCAGCAGGTTTTCAGGTTTAAGATCTCTGTGAACCACCATGTTCCTGTGGCAGTACTCCACACCTGATATTATCTGCTTCAAAGCATTGATGTAAGTCTCTGAAGCTCCAAGTAAGATATTATTGCTCACTTATGAAGTAAGTACATGCCAACAAACATAGCATATGGTACAAATATAATCACCTGCTGAAAAAAATTACGACCCTCATCCTCCTGCAGCCGGCCCTTCTCCACAATGTAATCAAACAGCTCACCAGACTTTACGTACTCCATAACAACATATATATCCGATGGTGTCTCTATAACCTCATAAAGCCGGATAATATGTGGATGCATAAACAATCTTAATATCTTGATCTCTCTTCTAACTGCAAAATGCAAAGGCATTAACGCGGAGTGTGTCAGTGGTATCGTATAAAAACATGATAATGATATATGTCCATGAAATTTATAGTAGAAACATTGCACTATAAAAAAATGTAACTTTGACCTAAAGAGCATATGAGCAAATGCATTAAAAATAATTTTTTTGTTTTAACAAAGTAAATTCAATTGCAATATTCCCAAAGAAATGATTTAGCAATGAAATTCATTGTTTCTTAATAGGTTGCTACCTTTTTCTTCCATGTCCATGTTTTTAATCTTGCGACGGTTGAGGATCTTTATAGCAACTTTGTGCCCTGTCAAAGCATGCTCTGCAATTTTCACCTTCCCAAACGAACCAATGCCAAGTGTTTTCCCAAGCTTGTAGTTCCTTAGAAACATGTCCACACTACTACTCCCACCATGTCCTGATCCCTCCATATCTTATCCTGGAGATGGTTAAAACTTGAGAAATCAGGTGCTACTAAAAAAACATATAAATAACCAATAAACTTAGGACCATCGTCACCATCCACACCAACCATTCATAAGTTAGTTCAATAGAGTTGACAACTTCTTTCACAAGTGTGAAAGATACAAAACCTACCAAAACCAAGTCGATTTAGCATTGTAGTCTTAACAATGACAAGTCACAAGCACCACGTGCATTCGGTGATTTTAAAAAGTCCATGGGTCTATTTTTCAGGTAAAGAGCGTAATATAGGGATCCCATCTCGATCCTCGATAACACTATTTCAGCTGTAGAAATAAAGTTAGGAATTGACTACTACTATGTCCTAAAAGATATCATTGTCCAACAAGATGGTTCGGGAAGTGTTTAATCATTAGTCAAACATCTAAAATGACAGTCTGTAATGACAAAATGTGGACCCTAGTTTATACCATCAAATCATTAATGCTTTGAAACTAATAAATATATAAAAATCAGGCAATCAGAAACTAAATACCTTGAGTTGAATTACAATACAAATATAAAATGGGCATCCAAAATGGTGTTGTCTCACTGATTCTGAACTTGTCAATAGGGAAGAAACAGTAAAGAAATCATGCATTAATGGCATCCAAAATGGAAAATGTATCAAAATATAACAGGAGGAAGGGAGTATTCCAATAGGAGAAGCATGAAAAGAAAAAATCGAGGTACAAAGAGTTCTATATGTTGGCGCAAATCAACATGTTAGGCCGTCATAAAAAAGCTACTTGGCAAAGAAAACCACAGATGTCCAAACAATTGGTAAGCCCGGAGCAAAGAAAATTTAGAGAGGAAATAACAGAGTCCTAATCTGTATTCTCGTAATACATAAACAACGGATATACGGAAAAAGAACTTAACTCTAATTTTCTCAACATAACATATGCGTAGACCAGATGTTTGTTCTAGATAGAAACATAGTACAAATGCAAGTTGCGGGTCTCATAAGCAACATAATTAAACGGTGATAAACCAAGTGCCGTGTAGTGTCAGCTTTAAAATTTGATGCCCACAAGTCATTAATGATTAATAAGAAAACACAAAAACCGGATTTAGGTACACATTAACACCAAAAAAGTAACTCTCACTAATTGACATCTAATAAACTTGAAACATAAGCCAAACCTTGCCCATACGTACACACAACATTTCAAAAACCAAACCCCACTCAATCATTTAGCAACACGCTGCAACATAACGCCTTAAACAGTCTTTCCATAACCTAAAAAAACCCTAATTTTACCAAGCTTCAATCACACGAACTAATCGCATCTAATCTAAACGGCGTAACAGCTAAAACCTCCAATTCAAAGGATCACAATTAAACATGAAAATTACAATAAAATAAAACAAATTGAATAAAAAAACTAACCGAGTAACAAAAGATAACAAGTTAGGGTTCGGGTTTGAAATGATGACAGGTACCTGCAAATTAACAAAACACAAACTGTGAAATAAATTGTATAGATTTATAATGAAATGCCTTTAATTACATTAATAAAAATGTATAAATAATAAAAATAAATAAAGTGAATGGTTAATTATACCTTTGAAACAAGGGTTTGAAAGGGGGGAAGATGATGATGGTGGTGAATGGAACGAGAGAATAATTGAAATATTAGTATTATTATTAGATTCACTCCCTATTTTCAGTGAACTAATAATACTGCGATCTTGTTATTTTTCGTTGTAATAAAATGAAGGAATTTTGTTTTTTATATTTTGGTTAAATCAATAATGGCGTCACTACGTAATCAAAAATAATTTTGATTGACAAACAGACGGCTTTCTACTGAGAGCACCAACCATCACATCTGTTAACGTGTCACTTAACTTCACATCAGACTCTCACACAACTCACTCGCGTATCACAATACCTTTGTTTAATTTGTTTTTTTTTATTTTTTTCAAACAAATTAAATTTTTATTCATTATAAAAATTAACATTTTTTATTAAACAAAAAATACTTTATAAATGTATACTTAAAAAATATTACAAATAACCCGCTCTAAACCGTTAAAGTTTAACACATTTAGCCCAAGTCACTAACACGTTTAATAAAAAAAATAACTCATCTTCTTCATTCCTAAGTAAAACACACACTAAACACATAGACACACAATGTGTCTAAATATAACCATTGAAAAAGAAAGAAAAAAAAGCAACATGGAGGTGGTATCCGTGGCATCTGACTGACGACGCTAGTTGGTGTCATCTGGCGTACTACATGGGACTGGCAAAAGGGGTGTTGCCATGGTACCCAGCCTTTTAATTGTCATCGCAACTTTTTTTCACTTCTCTTTCAATCACGCACCAAAAACATCTCTCGAGTAACTTAGGCTATCAGTAATAGTTCGATCAAGTGTGTATGTCGACCATCAACATGACGCGTTCCAACCATTATATCCCTCAGTCCCTCACTAAGGACATGTCCTAGGCAAAGAAAAAAGGGAAGTGTGTTGTATATACGACCAAGTCGTTGCGTATGTTTGTGTGTGTTTTTTTAATTAACTGATTTTTGTGGGGTATTTTTTACGGTGTCTTCATTCTCTTTATTATACTAAGTTGGTCATGAGAGAAAAGCTAATGTGTCAATGGTGTCCTTGGTTGTGGTGACCATTGTATCTAGCCTTAAGCCAAAACCTCACTTTTAGAATCCACCGTACCCAATTAAAACACAAAAACCACACAAAGAGTAATTAAAATAAATAAAATTCTTCTCATTTGGCGTATGCCAAATAATTGTCGAAATATTTCTCGAAGGGGGTGGCGGTGCAGTAACATGGTTTGGCAAGGGTGTCATGCAGACTTGGTGAAGGTGCCGACACTTCGTGCTTTTGATTGTATTAATTTTTTTTTTGAGTATTAACATGAAGACGATTCAAGTTAATAAACATTGCATTTAAACCATGTCAATATGTTCACGATTGGTTTTTTAGTAGTAGTTAGTTGTTTTGTTATATCTATACATACAGGAATACGATGTAAATAAAGATGTAAAGTAGAAATACATTTTAAGACGACTATGAGGTAAGGTGGCTTAAAGTTTTCAAAAGAGAACCAACTTTCACCGGAGTATTAGTTCATCTATATCTATAATCTATAATTTATAATATATTATAAAGCATTTAAGATATTTTATTTTTAGAAAGTCTTAGGGCCCGTTTGGTTATAGAGCTGGTTTAAGATTAGAATTCGGATTTGAATTTAGATTATGATTTGATTTGGATTGAAATTAATAAAATAAATATATATATTATAAAAGAAAGGGCTCACATAATATTTACAATTTAAATTGCTGATAAAAATGCAAAAAAACTATTTTTATATTAAGCCAACAAAAAAGAAATGGCTAGTAGAGTTCCACGTAGCAATGTGAAATATATATATACCGATGTGTTTTGCTAACTCTGGCTACCTAGAGTACTTTTCAACATGCCCAGATTTATAGGTTTTAGTGGGCCCAGTTTTAACTATTTTTCAAACCAAACGTGCAAGTTGAACCTAGCTAAACCTACATATTATGGCTCATCTCTGGATACCAAATGCATGCTTAAAAATTCAAACTTTTAAACATACTTATTATGAAAATATAATGATGTGCAATCTTGACCATCCATCTCATTTTAAAGAATCACATCTTAGAGTGACATGTGTCACTTCTTAATAAAAAAATCACCTTTATTTTTAACTTGAAATATCTTAATATCTATTTATTTTTTTAATTATCTAATTTTATCATGTTTTTTAAAATTTTGTGCACTTTAATTCAACATCCATTTTGATATATTTTTATTAATTTTTAGTTTTTTTTATTAAGAATATTAGTCTTAGTAGGTAAACATATATGTTGAGGGGCTTATTGTGTCATTGTCTTATTTTCAGTTTTGTCTTATAAAAAGTATTAGCTGAAGATGGATAATGGATGAAAGATTGAGGGCTGTAGCTGCCAAGTTTGCAAAGATCTAAGTCGGTGGTCAAGCTTCTATATAAGCTGGATTGACCAGCTTTGGTCTTCACTTTTCCAGAATATATCTCTCTCTCTAAATCGTTTATCTTTCTCTAAAAGTTGTAAACCCTAGTTTGATTAGATCATCTTGATCTTGTTGTTTCTTCAGTTGTAATAGAACAATAATCAATTTAGATTATTTATCCACACCTGAGTAGCAGTGGTGGATAGATTGATTTACTGATTAAGATCAGTTTCTATGTTGTTATTGATACTCAAATTGAGATTTGAGTATTGTTTGTTAATAAGATTCATAATTTCTTCATGGTATCAGAGCCAGGTTGCTCTGAAATTATTTTTTAAGAAAAAATTTAATTAGGGTTTCATAAAATTTAGGGGGTTTTCAAAAATAATCAGTCAGTTTTCAATTAATACTGTTTTCTTGTAAGATTTGTGGTTTAATTGCACAATCTATTGTTAATTTCAAAAAACCCAAATTTTAAAAAATTAGGGTTTCGTTGATCTTGGTGATTCTACTCTCTCTTGTTGATTGGTTGGTGATTAAGATTGCTTAATCATTGGATTTGGAAGTTCTGGGTTTGATTTGCTCTAGTTTGAGAAATTAGGGTTTTGTGAATCTTGGTGATTGGGTGTGGTTTATTGCTGATTAATCTGCTAGCCTTCTTGACTAAGTGAATCAAGAAGATAGTCGGTTTGGTATTGCTTTCCGCTGCATATCATTCAAAAAGCTTTGTAACACCTCTTTATCTTTCTTTTATTAGTGTTAATTGTGTCTGTCAGCCCTTGATCTGCCACCTAGAGTGGTGTGAAAGCCTAGGAACTTCTTTCTTCCTTTCTTGATATTTGTTTCTATCTTTCTATTTGTTTTCTTGATATTTGTTTTCTTGATTGTCATCATGTCTGTTCATAATTCTGAGCATAATTCTCCTATTAATTCTTATCAAGGTGATGATGTTCATGATCATGTTACTAGAATAAGTAAATTAGACATTAGTGATCCATTACACTTGCATCCTAATGATACTACTGCTCTTACTGTTGTTTCAATAAAACTAAAAGGAACTGAAAATTATCAAGTATGGTGGTGTGTTATGCTTTTAGCTTTGGAAGGAAAAAATAAAATTGGTTTTATTGATGGTTCATGTAAAAGATCTAATACAGATGAGGTTCTTGGTAGACACTGAGATAGGGTGAATGCAATTGTTTTGGGTTGGATCTTGAATTCAATATCTGAGGAACTTTTCTTGGGTTAAATTTTTTCAAAAAAGGCTAAACATGTTTGGGAGGAATTAAAAGAAACTTATGACAAGGTTGATGGATCAATAATGTTTGGTTTACATAATCAAATTAATACTCTTAAACTGAATGGTTCTTCTATTGCTGATTATTATCATAAGTTGAATGCTTTATGAAAACAGTATGATGCTATGGTTGAGTTGTCTAAATGTGTTTGTAACGCTTCTAAAGGTTTTAAGAAACATAATCAGTTGTTGAAATTAATGCAATTTCTTATGGGCTTAAATGATTCTTATATGTAAATTAGAAGCTCTATTTTGTCTAGAGAGACTTTGCCTGGTGTGAGAAGTGCTTATGCTATCATTTCTAGTGAGGAGTCTCACAGAGTTGCTGTTGGTAGTATAGCTGGTACCTCTCAAAGGAACCAGGCTTCTGCTTTTGTGTCTAATGTGCCTAATAGCCAAAGTTTTCAGAGAAGTAATCAGAATTTCAATGTTGGACCTTTAAGACCTAATAATATGAATAATAATAGATAAGGTGGGGGTTATGGCCTGAATATTAACAGGCCAAGTGGGGGTTCTGGTTTGGTGTGTGAAAATTGTGGTTTTAATGGTCATACTATTGATAGATGCTTTAAAATTATTGGATACCCTGCTGATTTTGGGAAGAAAAAGTCTGGTCAAAATTTTAAGAAACAAAGTGTTTCTAATAATAACTCTGTTGGAAAAAGTTCACCTTCTGGATTTACAGATGAACAAATGACTATTCTTATCTCTCTCATCAAAGACAATAAAGTTGGAAAAAATGTGTAGGCCAATATGACAGGTACTTATTTTAATAGAAGTTCTGTATTTCATAAAAAAATGATTTTTTTTTGTTCTAATGCTAATTTTAAACCTAAACATGTTAGTAATGGAAAAATTATTGATTCAGGGGCAAACCAGCATATGACTTACACTGATAAAGAATTAGATAATGTTCTTGACATTTCCCATCTTAAAATTAAAGTGGGTCATCCTAATGGGACCGAGGCCTATATTTTTAAGATTGAAAATCTCAGATTATCTAATGATTTAACTTTTTATGATGTGATGGTTATACCTGAATATTGTGTCACTTTAATTTCAGTTCATAAATTGGTTAAAGAGAATAAGGTTATTGTTGCCTTTGATAAGAATAGATGTTATTTCTTGAATCAAGATTTAAATCTGAAAAATGTTCTGGGGATTGGTGAACAGTGTGAAGGGTTGTACTACTATAATGATAAAGGTATTAAAATTAATACTAGTACCCTTAGATTTCAGTGTATGCTATCTCAGCATGATTGGCATTGCGGGCTAGGTCATCCTGCAGACCATGTTCTAAATGTTCTTAAAGACTCCCTAAACATTGATAAAAAGGATAATATTGTTTGTTGTGAGATTTGTCAAAGGGCTAAACAAACTAGAGAACTTTTTCCTTTAAGTGATCATAAGTCAAAAAGTTTGGGTGATCTTGTTCATTTAGATTTATGGGGGCCTTATAAGGTGATTAGTTTTGAGGGGTTTAGGTTTTTCTTTACTGTTTTGAATGATTACACTAGAGCAGTTTGGGTATACTTGATTAAATCTAAAGATGAGGTTTCTCACTTCATAATTGTTTTCTATAATTTGATTGAAAATTAATTTAAAAGGAAAATTAAAGTTTTTAGAAGTGATAATGGTACTGAATTTGTTAATCAATCTGTATCTAAACTGTGTTCTGATAAAGGGATTATTCATCAAACTTCTTGTGTGTATACTCCACAACAAAATGGAATTACTGAGAGGAAACATATGTATCTTCTAAATGTTGCTAGATCCCTTATGTTTCAGGGGGAGATACCTTTAAAGATGTGGACCGAGTGTATTCTAACTGCTACTTATCATATTATCAGACTCCCTTCTTCTGTGCTAAATGGAAAGTCTCTCTATGAAGTGATATATAAGAAATGGCATACTCTCTCACTTAAGAGTGTTTGGTTGCTTGTGTTTTACTACCATTGTCAATAATAATGACAAGTTTAGTAGCAGATCTGAGAAATGTGTTATGATAGGATATTCTAATTTTAAAAAAGGATATAGGTTATACAGTCTTGATAAGCATCAATTCATTTTTTCTAGAGATGTTAAGTTTTTTGAGAATATATTTCCTTTTAAGGATTCTGAAGTTAGAAAAAATGATTCTACAAATGTTTTTTAAGATGTTAATCATATAAACTTTTTTGACATTGAATATCCTGAGATACCCAATAATGATGAGAGAGTAGCTAATGATCTGAATAAAGGTAAGAGTGATAGTAGTAGCTCTTCTGTGTCTGGTAGCAATATCAACACTGCTGATTTTCCAGTTGATTATGGAAATGATGCTGATAATAGTAATGATTTTGTTGCCACTTAGAATGAGGAGGTTGCTACACTTGAAGAAAATGTTTTTTCTGAGGGTAATTTGGATCAAAAATCCAAGTTCATCTCAAGGTGTTCAAAATGTTAGAAGGTATTCTAGATAAAGTGTTTTTTGTAACACCCCCAAATTGGGTCGCAACGGAATATGGGTCTGAGGGTGGTACTTTATAGATCAACAGCACAAGATATATATATATATGTATATATATATATAATATAAATATATATTATATATATAAATAAATATAATATATATATATAAAGAACGACCATTTAAACGTCGTTTTAAAAACCGATACATTGGATTTACAATGTTGTTACATAAGTCCCGAAACTTCACTTGTTCATTGTTCAAAATACAAAGTTCACTTGTTCAAAATACAAAGATTCTAGCCCATAATAATTATACAAAATGTAATGCGACCAAATCTTTAATGTATGACATCCCATAACCACCAATGCATCCCTTATACCTCGCCTTATTGACCTCCTGAAAAACATTGCTTAAAACGTCAACAATAATGTTGGTGAATTCATAGGTTTGTAAAATGTATAATGTAGGACCGCAAGATTTCCCCATGATAATGCAACATATGCAAACATCATAATGTAATTACGTTTCCCTAAGCTCATGACACCGAAGATCGACATGTATGAATTGCAATATAAATTGCCAACATTGCCCGTAATGATGTTCTAACCAGCAACATCCTAAATCCGACATGGTATACGTTCGTTTGTCCAGTGATAGCTAATCACCCGAACGAGGATGTCAATCCCAAATAGATCTATTTATAACATTCGCGCTCACAACAGTAATTAACAGTTCATGATAATGGGCTCGGAGGGTTATCGCTACTTAGGCAAACACGTAATCGTAATGTAAAATGTCCATTTGCGTCCAATTATAAAACATGCATATGTTTCTCCCCCCAAAACTTGTAAATCATTATAAATGTAAAACGTGAGGCTATGAACTCACCTCGAGTGAATGAATAATCCAAGTATAACAGAAAATGTGTCATAATAATGACCGAATGTAACCTAATTAAATATAGGTCGTATAAGTACTAAGCACTTTGAATAACTACCACCATATATAATTTTATATAGCTACATCACCATCTAATTGTCCTTGTTTAATTTATAAATGTCGAAATGATATTTAAATCGTTTTTGTTAAATGAGTGTCTAAGTATTTGTTTATAAATAAATAAATAATATGAAAATCATCGATTAGGCTTGTAAAATCATCCTTCAGGTAAATAATATAAAAATCATCAATTAGGTTTGTAAAATCACCTTTCAGGTATATAACATCAAAATCATCGATTAGGTTTGTAAAATCATCATTCAGGTAAATGATATCAAAATCATCAATTAGGTTCGAAAAATCATGTTTCAGATAAATAATATCAAAATCATCGATTAGGTTTGTAAAATCATCCTTCGGGTAAATGATATCAAAATCATCAATTAGGTTCGAAAGATCATCTTTTAGGTAAATAATATCAAAATCATCGATTAGGTTTGTAAAATCATCCTTCAGGTAAATGATATCAAAATCACCAATTAGGTTCGAAAAATCATCTTTCAAGTAAATAATATCAAAATCATCGATTAGGTTTGTAAAATCATCTTTCGGGTATATAATATCAAAATCATCGATTAGGTTCATAAAAGTCATATCTTATTCGTTTAAACCCTGATTTTAGTGATTCTTTCGAGCACGTCTTCGTAATTAAAAGTTCTATCTAGATATGATATTTTCCAAAAAGTATCTAGTATGAACAGTAACTAAATTTTATAAAATCACTTTTTGTATATATAATTATATAAACTTGCAAATAGCATAACTTCTTCGTTATAGGTTAGTTTTTCGAGTTCTTTATATGCCTACGATCCTTGTAACATGTAGTATTTTATAAAAATATAAAATAAATATGTTATTTTTTGAATTAAAACAGAAACTTTTGATGTTTTTGTTAAAATGTGTTTAAAACTTGATTTTATAAGTTTTTAGTTTAGTAACTTTGTTACAAGTCCTCTACAATACTTAACTCCACATGTATTACATACTTAGAGTCCTTAGTTCATGATTTGTTCATATATTGTCCAAGAATCACAAGATCCATATGTCTAAATACCTATTTGTCCATAATCTTTAATAAGTATACTTTTTAGGTAACTAGTTTATATATACATTTTATACATAAACCACACTTGTACAATACTTATACAACCATTATAACATGATATTAACATTCATATAACATATGTCAAAGTTCATCAAACCATGAACTAGTGTAAAAATCCATTTTACATGTAAATAAGTTTCCTAGATGGTGATTAACTACATAGCCATTATATACTCATAAAATCATGAATGTAAAGAGATTAAGGTTTTTAGATAACATTAATGTGATGTAGGATAATGAACAATATGATCTAAACCCTTGTTTAGCAAACAAACCCTAACTTTTAACACCTTGAAAACCCTAAATCAAGTAAACCCTAATTTCAACCCTTCTTGCTTTAACACTTGTAAACCCCAAACCAATCCTTCTAAACACCTTAGGATATTTTAAATATGATGTAGGAACACTTGTAAATGTTGTAAATAAAATTTGTAGGGGTTGTTTATGTTGTTTGGTTTGAGCCATGGGTAAGGAGAGTGATAAAGAGAGTTTTGTGTTGTTTTCACCTTATGAAATGAGAGTATGTGTGTTCTACTTACTAGCACTTGCCTTATATACACATAAGACTAGTCAATATTGCTTAAGAAATTCCAATACATATAGAGGAATTCTAAGGAAAGTCTTGGTCAAATAAACATGAAATTCTTATGGTTTAATTAGGTTCATGTTGTATAAAAGATCAAGTGGTAGAATGTGTGCTATATGTCCTCTTGGGACTCATTTTTTAGTCGAATAAGGGGGGAAGGGAGTAAAATATTGATTTTGATATATTACAAAATATCTAGTATAATTTACAAGTTACAAGTTGTAGGTTTAAACATCAAGGTGTATACTTGAAATTTGAAAGTATTGGTTTATTTCTTTTGCAATAAATTCGGCTAGATTAATAAATATGGGTGCATTTTTATAAAACTTTGAGTATTGGGTATAATAATAGGTATTTGTTGAAGCGTAGAAAAGTTTTGGTGGTTCCGGGTATGCCTAAACGTATTTTATCGCGAAACATAAACACTTTACGTAACCAATGAAATAAAATGTGCAAAGTTTCTAAATAATTATCTAACACTTGCTTCCTGTAAATATTTAATTGTTTGATGCTCGTTTACGTTGAATAAAAAATTTTAGCTTACGCGATTTAACTTAACGATTAAAATTGAAAGCAAACGCGTACAAGACTAAAAATAAATAGTGGATTATATAACGTCGTACAATGACCTAAAAACATTGGGTGTTATAGTCTTCCCCCGTTAAATAAGCCTTGTCCTCAAGGCTTAAGACGCAGCACTTGACAACGATGCAGTCTTTGTGAAAAGATGTGGATATTTCTTCCGGAATTGGTCTTCACGTTCCCATGTAAACTCAGGACCTCTCCTGGAGTTCCATCGAACCTTGACAATTGGAATGCGGCTTCGTTTTAATTATTTAACTTCACGATCCATGATTTCGACTAGTTCCTCGACAAAATGAAGCTTGTCATCAATGTGTAGTCCATCTAACGGAACGGCTAATGGTTCGTCGGCATAGTACTTATTCAAGTTGGATACATGAAACGTATTGTTAACCCTGCTCAGCTCTTGAGGGAGTTCAAGCTTGTAAGCAACAGCTCCAACCTTTTCCAACACTTTAAAAGGTCCAACATATCTGGGGTTTAGCTTCTCTCCGTTTGCCAAAACGTACTACTCCTTTCCAAGGTGAAACCTTGAGCATAACTCTATCTCCAACTTGAAATTCCATCGGCTTACGCTTTAAATCGGCGTAACTCTTTTGTCGATCACGAGCTGAGCGGCTTGAATTCAATCTGATCAGAATAATTTTCTCAGTCAATCTTCTTGGAACTAACCATGGACCAAGATTATGAACTTCCTCCCACCTCGATTCGCCTAACAAATAGTGAACCGAACTTTCCGACCGGAAAAGCTCTTCAAACGTTGCAAAGCCTTAATGCTAGCATGATAGCAATTGTTATATGAAAACTCGACTAATGGAAAATGGTTAACTCAACCCTTTCCAAAGTCGATCACACAAGCAACGCTAGCATATTCTCGAGAGTTGAGAATATTCCTCCTCCAGCTTTTGCCCATCTAGTATTAAAGGATTGATATTCAGGTACTCTATATCCAAATTCATCACCCAAAGCCATCTGAGAGTTGACCTTCCAGAAATTATGGAATGCCAACCTAGGTGTCTTGTCAACCATAAAGTGAGCGTTGAGACAGGTATCCACCATGTCCCGTGAAACCACCTCCCCTTTCTTTTCTCCACAGGTACGATTCCAACTTTGCCAACTTTATCTATGGATATCAGTTTTCCCCCTCAAGGTACGAAGATTTGGCGATTTAGAAGTCGGTCCAAGCAATCACCCAAATTGTTGTCATAACCCCTTGTGACGACTTAGGAAGCTTCATGATAACATCAATTGTGATATTATCCTCCCACTTTCTATTTAGGTATCTTCTCGGGTAGCAACCAACAAACTCGGATGGCCTTTGGTGTTTCAGCTTTGACCTTAACACACCTCAAGAACATTTGCCAACATAGAGTGGCGATGTCAACCTTCGATATGGGCCCACCAATATGTGTCTTTTTTCCATTTTCCAGAACATCTTTTTCGGAGAAACTCCAGATGAAGTAGAGAATTTTAAATACCCGCTTTAGTGGACTACGTTCAGAATCACATTCCCCTCAAATCGCATAGAACAAGGTAACCAAAGAAACTCTCCTGCTATTAAGCATTAGAGTTCCATCCTTACGGGGTTTCATCAACTTTTTCTTCCGTTCTAAGTTTTTCTTCTTCCTCTGGATCCTTAATAATTTTTCAATCAACATAACCTCCAACAAAACTTCGATACGTATGATGTTTTCTCTGGCTTTCGTGCTTCTATCGGTCTTGCATAATTCAAGATTTATTTAGGAAGATTTATAAGACAATACTCATGACTAAGTAAGGCTTGAATACTCAGTAATGGCTTTATTTTATTCCGCTTTTTTTTTTTACCCCTTTAATTTTTTTATTTTTTTTTCCTCACAAAAGCATCAGCATCAGCAACAACATTTTTGCCTTTCCCTCCCCCCGTGTGATAATTTGAATCTCACAAACATAATCACTGAGCAACTCTAAACCAACTACGTTGCCTTAATTTTAACCTCTAACTGATTAAGAATATTGGTGTTGTAAACTCTTATGAATCAGTGAACACACCCGTACACCTTTGGTCCACATACAATTAGTAGCCTCCAAATCATGAGAGCGAACACTACTGTACATTCCAAGTTCCAAAACATGAGTCCGTATAGTTCAGCTTCACCTCTCATGAATTTTCCAATAGGCATGATTCAATATAGGGCCATTCACCTTCTCTTTTGCATCAACACAGAAGCCCCAAAACCTTTGATTGAAGCATCGCAGATGCGAGAAAATCCTTTCGCATCCTTTATGGATAAGATCCGGAATTGGGGGTTGGCACTACACCAACATCATTCATCCTACAACTACTTTCTTCAACCGTTAAAAAACGATGCTTCATGTTTGTCGTGCACCCCAAATCGAACAATGCCTTCATCTAAGTTAAGCATGGGGTCCCAGTTAGGCTTGGCCGATCACTTCGAAAATCACCCTTCGATGAATTTCACGTTAATACCCGCAAGGACCTAAAAATGAATGGCCGAATCTCCATGGTGTTTTTAGAGATCCCAATTCTTTATGAGATTCGAATCTTGGCGATCCACGCGGAACGCGATGCCTATCAATCACGAGGCCGAGAAACTTGTACCTAAGGAAATCCCAAAAATTCAATTTAAGAAATTAGTGAACCACTCCACTTTCTTAAAGCAATTCCAGAATTAGTCCTTAAGATGCTCCTTCGTGTTCCTCCTTCATTATGCGTCTATGCGGAGTAGATGAGGATATCGTCGATAAAGACAATATGAATTTATCCTCCAAATACGGCTTCACAGAAGTGGTTCAATGAGGGTCCATAAATACGAGCCCGGTGCGTTTTGTCAAGCCAATGATCTAACTTGGAACTCGTAATGACCATATCGAGTTCTACTAAATTCTTCCCGTCTTTGAATGTCTTCTTTTCCCCCCTTACTCACGACACGAAGGTGGGTGATAACCCTGATCGCAGGTCTATCTTAGAATAAACGCAGCATCCCTTGTAGGTTTGAATCCAAAATAAATCGACGATCCATCCTGGGAGTGGAAAACGAATCTTCCTTCATCACTGTTTTAGCTTGTTTAGTTCTTTGGAATATCTATGCACACAGATGAGTTCAAAACACACATCATTTAAAAACCCGAAAAACCACTATTAAATTAGACTAAAAACATGAACTATTACTTAATATATTGCAAATAATGTTTGGTTTGAGTTTCTTTTATGTTCTTGCAGTTACAAGTATATGAAAATAAAACAAAAAGGTTACCTTTCAGTTTAAGATTTGAAGACGGTTACGCGTTTTTTTCAAGATCAAGACAAAAGCTGTTCCTATTTTACCACACTAACCGAGCATGGGCATATAGAAATATGAGAGCGAAAATTTTGAGTACTTACGGTGCCTTCATCTTTTAATGGGCCGGCCCGACACCATTTATATGGGTCGGACCGACCCATATTTATTAATAATACATGGACCGGATGTTTAACAAACCATTAGCCCATAATCAAATGAAGACTCAGCCCATCTATTAGTTCAAATAAGATCCCAGCCCAAGTTTTGAGTGAATAAAGGCCCAAGATGGAAAAAAAAAAGAGTTTTAAAAATCTAGTATTTTTTTTGGAATGTTTGCTTAATTCATTTGGTTACATACAGCAAGAATGAAATGAATTGTTATACAATAGGCAGCAGGCCAATCTTAGATTTTTCATTTTCCCATTTTCTCCTATTGTTTTATTTTTTTCTCTTCTTTTTTTTTAATGACTTATAGATTAGTATAGGTAAGACGGCGGCAAACCCGTATGGGGATGGCATCATACTTTATTTTCATTCCGTTTCTTTTTTTCCTCTCTTCTTATTTTACTTTTGTTTCAATTTTTTTTCTTTGAGAAAGAGTAGTGAAAAAATAGTTTTTTAGACTTATATATTTTATATGTATTGAATTCAATTCTAAGGTAAAGCCATTAACTCACTGAATATTTTATGGTTATATGTCGAATAATTTCACGATTATTCTAATTTTTATGTTTTTTGTTAACCCACCCCCACTTTTTTACCCGACCCACGTAAATCTTCTATTTTAGTCCTTTTTAATATCACACATCTTTTTATGAACATTTATTTTAAAAATCTTGATAGTTTCAAATGTTTTATAAGCCATAAAGTATCAATCTTTTTATAAAAGTTTCATCTTTGAAAGTGATTTTATTTTATAAAAATTTAGCATTTTTAATAATAGTTTAAAAAATCAAAGATTAAGTGGTTTATTTTAGTGTTAACGTTTGAAACTTTATTGCTTTTTCAAAGTGACGATTGAAAGGATGTTAATGAGGCACAAGTAATGATATAGGTTTTATTAGCTTGGAGAAGGGTACTTTCTGTATTGTAAGCAAGTTAATTAATAACCATTTTGCCTCGTTATATTTAGCTAGAACTCTTGGTCGACCTAACTTGGCGACCTTTAGTCCGGGTTTCATCTTTTCCTTATCTCTTTATTTATCTATTTTTATATCTATTGCCATGTTTAGCTTAGTCATTATTATTGTTGTGTTAGTAGTTGCTTTTAGCTTAATTTTGTTTATTAGCGAGTAGATTCCTTATGCTTGTTAAGTGATTGGTGGATTGTGAATTAAGTGTGAAGATAAAAAGCAATTATTGATTAATAGTTTTCGGATTATTTAAATTTCTTATTTGATTATTTCGAAGGGCAAAAGCCGGAGAGATAGTCAAACAGCAAATCTAGTAATTAATACCAAAATAAAGGCTTATTTTCAATATAAACCAACGTTGTGAGAAAACGGTTTTTAAACGGGTACCAATTCTTTATTATCTTTTTATTTCACATTTGATCATCTTTTCACCTCACTTGACAAACATATTCTTTTTTTATTTATATCTTAGTATTATTTTAGCTTATTCTTATATAGAATTAGAATTAGTATAATTAAAAACCAAAACTAAAAAGATAATCAAGCATCATACGAAAAACACTAACGTAAATCTCAAATTCAATTCTCGTTGGGATACGACTCCGAGAGATTTAATTGTTACTTTTTCTAAAAGTGATTCTTATTTCTAAGGGGATACTTGATATTATATACATACGGCTAGTACGTATTTATACGATTATCATAAATGGCGCCGTTGCCGGGGAGGATTGTACGATTTTTACGTTGGTGTTTCGAGTTAGTGCCTTGAAGATCCTTTCTTCGGAAAGTTTATTTTCGTATTATTATATATAAAAAAAATTCAATTATATATATATATATATATATATATATATATATATATATATATATATATATATATATTAAATATTTTTCTTTTATTTTCTTTATAAAAATCCAAAATGAAAATATCCTCCTTTATCCTCTTATTTCATTTAATTCTTATCTTCTTTATCCTCTTATCCGTGTAATTCTTTGACATGTCTTCGTATAACCATTTTGGTTGCTCTTGTTGTGGAGGTCCGTTTAATGGTAGAAACTGTCCTGGTTGTAGCAGTGTAGGATCCAGAAATGAGTTTTTCTATGACCCAAATCCTTATTCTTATAATGATACTCCCAACTTCTTCAACCAACCTCCACAACACCAATACGAGACATACTCGTGTGAGTTTTGTGGAGGGAACCATCACCCGGGTTTTAATTGTCAAACAGGGAACACACCCGTCTTTGATCAGGGTCCCTGTTACAATCAAGACTTTGATATTAACCAACCTCCATTATATTCTTCGAGTCAGCCACATCAGTTCGACTGTTGTGAGTTCTGTGGAGGTCCACATTATAGTAATGATTGCCAAGTAGGGAACATGCCCTTCTATGATCAGGGTCCTTGTTACAATCAGAACTTTAGTGATGACCAACCTCTGTTTTATTCTTCGTATCAGCAACAACAGTTCGACTGTTGTGAGGTCTGTGGAGGTCCCCATTATAGCTCTGATTGTGAAACTAGGAACAAACTTGTCTATGAGCCTAATCTTGGTAACAATTATGACTTTTCTTGTTTTGACCAACCTCCACAGTACCATATTGACCAGTCGCCCCCTCAGGATTTGATTTTTTATAGTCTTATGCATACATGCAGGGAAAATAACCGTATTTTGGAGGAGATGCTTAGAACTCAAATGCCTAATTCCCCTGTTGTTCTAAATGAACCTGAGGGGAGTGACGATTACACGAAGGTGACTTATGACAAGGAGCAATGTTTAAGTGATCATTATACCGCTCCTGCCATACCTCCTGCATACACACCATCCATAC
Source organism: Tanacetum coccineum (assembly GCA_026074375.1). Classification (NCBI taxonomy): domain Eukaryota; kingdom Viridiplantae; phylum Streptophyta; class Magnoliopsida; order Asterales; family Asteraceae; genus Tanacetum; species Tanacetum coccineum. The sequence continues at coordinate 80,786 of BQNB010011549.1, forward strand.
CGTTCTTAGCTACCATGAAGCCTACAAACACCCCCTTAATGGGGGATGAGGTTATGAGCACTATTCCCGCAAAGGAAACTGACGAATTCATAAAGTCTAGTGTTGATGATCTTGTCCTAATCCCAAGGGAGTCTGAGGTGACATCTGATAGTGTTTTAAAATGTGATATGCCTGCTACTACACCTTTTCCCCTACTAATGATGGGAAAGTAGATTTTGATATCAATTCACCTTTAGGAGAACAAGAAGTTGACTTGTTGTTGGAGAATGTGGATGTAGCTGGCTTGCCTAGACATTTGGTTAAGCGACTTTTTAGTCATTTACTCAAAAATCCGAGTTTAACCAAAGGAATG
>BQNB010011550.1:0-40825 GCA_026074375.1 Tanacetum coccineum
CTCCATGGTTTCTGCCATTGTTTCCGCAACTTCTTCCTCAAAATATTCTTCAAGATTAGATAAGAGATCGAACATAGGCGATCTCGATTCGTCAAGACTTAGTGTCTTGAAAAGCCTCCTAGATGAGCGAAACTCTCGTTCAGGTTCTTTATAAGGTATAAATAGTTCCTTTGTTGAACTCTTTGTCATGCACTATTTGAAACAAAGGATAAGCAATCAGTAGGATGGGCTCGGGTGGAAGAAAACACAGATATACGGAATCGAATGCGAAAATTAAAGCTATTGTTACTGTTTCAGATGATCGATATGCCGTATTCAATTGATTTGAATACACCGTATTAATCAATTAAATGAATACGCTGTATTGGAAAGAAAGTTGGATACGCCATATCTAATGGAAGTGGATACGCCGTATCAGTTTATCGACTAGAACAGTGTATTAGAAAACAATTAAAACATACAAATATACAAGCAAACAATTAAATACAAATATACATAATATACAAGATATACAAGATATACAAGATTATACACTAATCTAATTTACACTAATCCTAAGGGTTAGATCTAATGCTAAAAACCAAAATATCAAATAAAAATCAAGATTAAATTCTCACTCCCCGGCAGCGAAGCCAAAAACTTGATGTGATGTCGTGTAGGTTTACTTTATTGATTACCAAGTTTTAAATTTATATTTTGCCGACTTATCCTAAAACAACACTTTAACGGGCCGTGTACCCGGTCAGATAGAAGTTTCGTGGTAAGTAGGTTGTCGATCACTAAGAGCGAGGAACACTTTCAATTTATTAATATTTTGGTTGTCTAATTTAAGTTAGTTCTATTCTAGATCTATTCTAAACCTATGCTAAACCTATGTTTATCCTAAATCTAATAGATAAGGGGGGGTTTTCAGCATAGGAGACTGGCACGAGTTTTGTGTGACTAAAACCAATTCAAGACACTTAAACACACGTAAGCAAATTAACAGAAGATAAAAGAGCGGTTGAGCCAAATATAAGAAAATTGTATTAGCCATCATTAATCTAATTAGAACGTTAGTTTGTTTACATAGTGCAATGATTACTTATCTCGAGGCGGCATATCATTCTTAAGATTAAGGCGGTACTTCTTCCTTAAACCTAGACACGTAGAATTCTGTACTTATGAAAACGCATCTGCATAAGCATCTTATTTGTGATTAGTAATCTATCTTAGGAGTAAAGCAATGGTGTTCTTGTTAAAACCCTTAGATATCGAGGACTTTACCCTCACTTCTACTTATTTGGCAATTTCATACACTAGTGTACACTATCACCCCACACACCCCACCAACCATGCTTTATCATTATTAGATTGTACTCGTTGATCCCAAGGTGGTCACATGGCAGGTCCAACTAAGCTCACAATCAATAGACACAGATAGGTCGTTATTCGGTTTATCTATATGGGTCTAGATGTTTAAATAAATTTCTATATGGAGTGCTATCCCGACATCTAGATTACTTGGTCGTATCACTAGACCAGTTGAATGATGGTCGCAGTAGCAAAAAGGCACAGTAATACAAGTATAAACTGATAAATAAACAAGCATTTAACGATAAATTAGGCAATCGGATAAAACCATACCAAACCATTCAGTATTTCTAAAATGGCTATACCCCTAAGGTATTAGCCTTTCAAAATTGTATAATTAATACAAAAGTAATGATTTAGCCAAGGTAAACTAACCGAGTTAACGAATGATACCAAAAACTGAATGATTACAAGAGTATAAGAAATTACACGTTGTCTCATATGGAATTAATAACGTTGCTCGACCTCTTCTGCTCTTTTTCTCCTCTGAAAATCGAATTTTATGGTTTGGATATCGAGAACATGATTTTGCACACTTAAAACTTATTTTTGAGTTTTCTATATATAGGGTCTGGAATATCATCAATACGACGTATCAAAAGGGTTCGATATGGCGTATTGGGGGTTTCTTAGAGTAGGGACCACGTTTGATATCTTCTAGAATATTCACATGCTATATCTTGAATACGGCGTATAGGTGTTCTCTAGATACGACGTATTGATCTTGTTTCCTTCGTGGTCTTTGGTGAGTGCTGGTATAGATACACCGTATCTTCCTTGATGGATACGGCGTACTGGTTGTCAGAACAATAATCTTCAAAATATATTCATTTAAGCTCTAGAATACGTGCCTTTTAGTTAATCTTCACCAAGTACTCCATAATTACTGCAATTCTCAAATACAAACGATTAAGTAACAATTCTTGTAATAATTACACAAATTGGGTTTATTACATAGCATAAATGATGCTATAAAATAGATGTTATTTGATGTCATCAAATATCCCCCCACTTGAATCCTACTTGTCCTCAAGTAGCCTTTAGATGTTTACAAAAAGTATCCCTAAGGATTTTTCTATTAAGTATTTATTCGATCTATTACAAGTACACAACCAAACACCTCATGAAATAGGAAGATGAAAGCACTCAAATCACTCAACTAATCTATGTGGCAACGTGTAACTAATTCGTTCAATTGCTCGGTCATGATGAGTATTCTATCATAAGCTTGGCAAGGATACACATCTCCACCACTAGAGCTAAGGAGTAACAAGTTTATAAAGGTAAAATGGGTTTTTATTATAAGGCTTAGGGTTGATCATTCTACAATCTTTCACCAAAAGTATCACAACAACAAGGCAGCTGAAGCACACATACATGGCCGTAACGACAAAATAGACATGTGTGTTCAATCACATCCTTATTCGCGTTAACCAAGGGTTAGGATGAAGAATGATATAGGGTAGGGATCTTCTAACTTTCAACAATAGTAATAAACCAACAAGGCATCTGAAGCATGCATACATGGCCGTAACGAGGGAATAGACATGCATGTTCGTACACATCCTCATTTACTCATATTTTTGTGGAATTTGGGTAAACATTTGGAAACGGATAGGTTACATCCTTACAATATCTAATAAGGGTTATTGTGTGCGGGTTATGTAACAAGTAATTTCACAAAAGTATGCTTGAAAAAAAAAATTGAGCATAATTTAAGCATTTTGATGTGAAAAATAGGACAAGTATGCATTCTAATTCCCATACCCCACTTGAATTATACAACTTCCTTGTTGTATAGATAAAATATTAAAAACGGGAAATAAAAAGAATTAGAATGAGAAACTCCCCTGATATTTGCTCGGTAGATTCTCCATGTTGATTTATTGAGCAAGAACGTGTTAAACAACCGTCTTGAGGTTTCAAGACTCCAACACTTTGAAATTTCCAGATCGTAGATACTTCACCAACATTGTTGATTTCTTTTCTTTCAGCGAGTAACTGTGCAAATTATAAGAAAAAACGTTGCATTCCAATCTCGGTATCTAAGGTTAATTTAAACAAAACTAAACAAACTGTATAAGAGATCAATACGCCGTATCCATAAACTGGAATACACCGTATAAAGACCTGTAAAAAGTATCTAAATACGGGCCAGTCTGCCAAATACGTCGTATCATGTGCATGAATACGCCGTATTGCCAGAACTGACAATAATGTTTTAAAAGTGCATAAAAATAAAGGACTGATAACGTCCAAACAATCAATACACCGTATGTATTGGAGCGGATACACCGTATTGATGTCTGAGAAGACAAACTCGATAAAAATAAATAACATTCCGGGTTGTCTCCCGCGAAGCACTTTTGTTTCAGCTAGTCTTTAAGTTAGACTTTTTCTCCAGCATTCTTCACCATTCCATCTCATGCACGCTAACGTGCCCGCGTGTGAGCCATTCTTCCGTCTTCGCATCTCGGATATAATTGGGTCCTAAGTTCAAGACTCCTTTATAGAACCCTTTTAGCTTTTGGTATGGATGCAAGATTCCATTCATCATATCTTTTTCGCTTACCTTAAGTAGTGGTGGGATCTCGTTGCATTGTACATTGATGTGGTGTTTAAACCTCGTATGTGATCGCACCATTTGGTAAGTTACTTCATCATTACCATTGTAAATGGTGACCATTCCATCGAACTGTCTTGCTTTAATTCCAACTTCTTTTAAAAACGGCTCCCCAATAATAACATCACCCATTCCTTCATCACGATAAGCATCCATATCTTCTAAAACTGCAAAATCCGTCACAACAGAAAAGGTTCCAACAAAGATAGGCACATTCATTAAGTCTCCTACAAGATTATTCCCTTTGTACACCAATTTATCTTTCATTATAGATTTATGAAACTTTTTGCACATCACATTGACGTATAATAATGGGAAAAAGTTGACGTGTGTAAATTCAAATCCTATCATGCATGAAAACTTCAAGTTATGGGCATAATAAATACGGATCTTCTTATCGTGGTCGCAATCACTAGGGTATCCAAAAAATTTGCTAACCATTCTAGCATCATTCCTAGCTCTAAATTCCTCAACTACCTCACCTTCCTCAATGGTGGGCATTAAATCATCAGCTTGTTTAACACCCCCAAAATCACAACAATGCAGCGGAATATCACTTAGGGTGCTACTTCATAGTTCATACACACAAGTTACAGAAAACGACCTCAAAAGAGACGTTTAATAAAATGTCACATTTGATTTAAATAAATCAGAGTATTTAGGTCCCAATAATTTCCTTTTTAACAAAAGTTATAAGAGTTTAAACATGACTCGTTTGTAAATTTAAAGAAAAATGAATATTAAATGTGAAGAAAAACCGAGTCTTTAAAGTTTTGATATCCGCGCAACTCAAATGCTCCCAATGCTCAGCTAGCAATATAATAACCTGAGAAAATACATGCAAAAACGTCAACAATAATGTTGGTGAATTCATAGGTTTAAGTAAAAGCAGTATTGAAATAGTTCAAGTAGTATTTCATTAAGAAAAGTAGCGTTACAACCTTTCAAAGTATTATTTCTGAAATCCAAGTAGTGATTCAATAAATCAAGTAATGTTCAGTAGTACACCACAAGGTTTAAGATCAGCCAGCGACAATATTTCAAGTATAATTCAACAATACCGCATTGAGCTCATGACACCGAACCTTGACAATAATGCATATCATATGCATTCACGTTTGCCACTGAAGTAGGTATTATTGCCTCATACCTCTGGATTCTCAATACAAATTGTCCGTTAACTAGTTGGGGTGCTCGAAAGAATTCAATTCATACCCCCGAACAGGGTTGTCAAACCCAATAGATCTATTAATTGTACTAGCGTTTACCCCGCGAGTAATTAACGGTTCATGAAATTAGGGACTTTGTCAATAGCGACTCATGTAGAGGCAAAGGGGTTTTTGAGGAAGAACCTAAACCAGTAAAAGTAAAATCAAAGGATCAAGGTGAAGCACAAATTGAGAGAGACGCTGAAATAGCATTAAAGGTTCAAGCAGAACTTGATGAAGAAGCTAGATTGGAGAGACAGAGACAAGAGCAAGCATCTTTGAACTCCATTGCAAATTTGTATGATGAAGTTCAAGCAAGAATAGATGTTGATCATGAATTAGCTGTCAGATGGACTCAAGAAGAACAGAAAAAGTATACTATGGATGAAAGAGCCAAGTTACTTGCAGAGTATTTTGAAAATAGGAAGAAGTAGTTGGTTGAAGAAAGAGCAGCTGCAATCAGGAATAAACCTCCAACAAAATCTCAACTAAGAAGCCTAATGATGACCTACCTTAAACATACAGGTAGATATAAACATGCTCAGCTGAACAAAAAGACTCTTGAAGAGATTCAAGTATTATACATCAAGGAACAGGAAAGAATTGCAGATTTTATTCCTATTGGGTCTGGGAGGATGAAAGATTGATTCAGAAGATGAATAAGAAGGTAGCTAGTGTACATGAGGAAAAGGTTCTTGAAGAACCTGACAGTACTAAAGTTGAAGTTAAGCAAGAAGGAAATAAAGAGAGTACCAGAAAAAGACCAGGCAGAAGACTTAAGATGAAAGCAACAAAGAAGTCTAGAATGCAAAAGACAAACTCTGATCTTGAAGAAGAAGAGCATCTAAAGACTTTTCTGAAGCTAGTTCCAGATGAAGAAGGAATAATAGATTATGAAGTCCTGGAGAAGAGATTTCCAATCGTTCATTGGGAATCAAAATTCTATCATCTTGACAGACATGGAGCAGAGTGCATCTACTACAGGATCTTTAGATTTGATGAAAGTTCTAGATGGATTAAAACCTTTTCTAAGATGGTGACAATGTTTGATAGGCTAGATCTTGAGGAGTTATATAACCTGGTGATGCAGAGGTTTGAATCAACTACTCCAGAAGGTGTTGATCTAGTTCTTTGGGGAGATTTAAGGACAATGTTTGATGCAAATACAGAAGATGAACTCTGGCAGAATCAAGAAAGATGGAATCTTAAGAGCTGGAATTTCTATGAGAATTGTGGAGTTCATACCTTGACACTGGAAGATGGTACTGAGATTCATATGCTTGCAGAGAGAAAATATCCACTCACAAAAGAAACACTTGAGAGGATGATGTCTTTGAAGTTGATAGCTGAGTCTGCAAGTGAAAGTGCTTATAATCTGCTTAGGTTCATTCAAAAGCAGATTGATGAATATGGAAGCTATGATGGAAGTGAGAAGGATCTTTAAGTGTTGGATTTATAACCACACAACAAATGGTCATCAGTTCACCATGTCTAACAGACATCAAGAACTGGCTAGTCCAGAGCAAACGGCTTCTGGTAAAGACTTCTCAAATCCGTTAATGGCTGATAGTTTGCCAAAAACTATATGGTTCTCAACTCACCATGCTTTACAGTAAAGAGTTGGCTAGTCCAAAGCAAACGGCTCTTGGTAAAGACATCTCAAATCCGTTGATAGTTGATAGTTTACTCAAAACTATATGGTTATCAATGCACCATGTTATTGCAATGAAGCATTGGCTATTCCAGAGCAAACGGCTACTGGTAAAGAAATATCAAATCCGTTTATGGCTGGTAGTTTGCCAAAAACTACAAGGCCAACTTAGTTGGTATTGCTGTGTTGCTGAGTTGCTGAGATGTTGTGATGATGACAAAGACTAGAAGCTAAAGAATTTCAAGTTTACAGAGTAACAAAAGAGTTCAAGTTCATCAAAGAGCAGATTAAAGAGTAGCAGTGTGTTTGGATACATCCTCCTAGTGTTCAAGAAGCTCAAACTGAAGAAACATGAAGGTTAACAAGTGAACATCATGTTTAGGGGAGGATTGTTGGGTTTCAGAAGTTTCTACAACTTAGTGCTGCTACTTATACAAGTTACTACTGCTAGTTCTACTTAGTGCTGCTGGTGAAGAATGCTAAAGATTCAAGAAAATAGACTAAGTAGTTAGTACTGTTAGTTATAAATAGTTAGTACTGCCAGTATATATGTTAGTACTGGTAGTAGAGTTAGTACTGTTAGTAGTAAGTTAGTACTGCTAGCATATATAGATAGTACTGCTTAAGTGATATGCATGAGATATATTAGGAATAGATATGCATGATCACTTAACGCGTTTTGTAAGCTATTTATACAAATCAAGATAATACACAATGATCGATAGCTATATTTCTGTACATAGCATTTAATATAACCAAAGTCAGTTTATTCATTCGTTCTTCTAAGCAGTATAATTATGTTTTTCGCATAACATATATAGTTCATAGTTCATATGTTTCTCTGTGAGTATTAGTTATTGGATAATTCTATCCAGATTGCTACCACCCTTAACAGGCTAGAAAATTCTATTCAGATTGGTGAGGGGGGGTGGGTGTTGGGGGTATGGGGTGGGGGGGGGGGGGGGGGGAACACAACATTCTACAAAACTAAAAAGATGAATTGTACCATTGTGACAAACAAGTGATGCTCTATAAAAAAGAAACCTTGGCTAAAAATGAATGTGATAGACTAAAATGGTAATTTAAATGCATTGCAACGTAAATGGAAAAAAAAAATTACAAAAAGTTTTTTGCTATTAGTAAAACGGCAAAAGAAATTTGGGATACTTTATTAATCACTCACCAAAGTAATAGTTGATGATATCACAAACCAAGTAATACTATGAGTTTCTAAGAAAGAACTAGAGAGAGAAAGGATGGTTGACACTTGTAAAGAGAGAAAAAGAGAATAACATAAAATGATGTTTCTTACAAATGACCAACACCCTCTCCATGGGATAGAGAGGGCTTATATAGTACCCAATAGGGCCGGCCAAGCCTTGGTATACCTTGGACTTGGCCCGGTTAGCTTTCTCGTAACCGAACGCTTAACTACAAGCTACAATATACTATAGATTGGTAAGATAAAAAGGTGGGGGAAAGCAACGAGAGTGAATTAAAAAAAGATGGAGTGAGCGATGGGGACAGACCAATTCTTATCTCAACAATCCTAACATAAGCCAAAGACCCGGAGGTATCAACCAAGACATCATATGATCAACAATACACACCACTTTACGGATTTCTGTAAGAGTAGACTCAATAGACTTATGCTTTGCTATAATTTACACTATCATACGTCGTCAAAAGCACAGTGATGCATTGTTGATAATCAATCAATGCACAAAGATATAACAATACAAAGTACACTGACATCCTGACATGGTGCAGCAAAAGTTATGGCAATTGAATAATTCCGAAGGATTGTGACTATCACTATCACACGACGAACTTATCGTAGATCCACATAGAAAGTATATGAATGTGATAAGTAAAGAAAGATTCCGGAATTGGACACAGCAAAAGAGAACAAAGGTAAAATCTCTCGCTTTGAATGCTAAAAATGAATAAGTGATGACAGAGAAGTATTGACCTCCGAAGTTAAGACGAATGAGTATGTCTAGTGACCGTATATAGACTACAAGAATTGTAATACAAATGACGCGTGGAATGTTTTTAAAGACAACACGTGGAGAGTGTGATAAAAGAAAGTCGGTACCCAAAAAGTAAAGATGACAAAAATGGTAAAAAACGTAAAGAAAAATGTGTTATAGAAGCTAGAACCCAATCACCTCACGAAGATTGCCCAAAGCCCCCAAGAAGCAAGCACCTAAAGAGTTTGGTTTGGGTGGGGTAGGGGGGCTTTTGTATCGATGGAACATGGAGCATAGTGGGAAGATGAGGAAGAAAAGACTGAAGACAAACTTGTCTTGTAAATGACGTCAGATTCGAGCAAATGATTAACCTTCTTAAACGCATATATTATACAGTGATGTGATTTATCGACGAATAGAAGTAAATATACTTAGATAGTGTAATATAATCGTATTATGCATGATGATGTCGTAAAATTATATTCTAAAAATAAGTCACCAAAACCAATTAAAAATCGGCTAAAAATAGAGATACTCGAATTAAAAGAAAAAGTTTCTCGATTAGTGGAAAAACAAAGTGGTATAATCTGTGTATGTAAAACAAACAAAACATTAAAAAGGAAACACAAAACTTAAGTAGGAGATAATCTAAAACTTGTGATCACTTACAAAAAAGCGCTCACTCTCTTAAGAAAATGCAAGTTATCAAAACCATGCCGGAGACAAATCGTCCTAGATTAACTCGTGCCGAAGCATTCAACCAAGTGAACTAAACAAATAAATTTTGTAAAATCACAAGAACTTGAAACCAAGTCTATTAGAAAAATCCGTCGAATTAAATTCAAGTCTGAAACCCAAATATATAATTGTAAACAATATTAAAGTTCCCGCTTTCAATAGACATGAGAGTAAATTTTTTTACAAATCATCTATAAAACCCGGAGTTGGATTTACCAAACCCGAAGTAAGGTCAAAAACTCCACTAGAAAAAAAAAGAATACATAGTTACGTGCTGCGCTCGTGGTCTAAACCAACACAACCTAGTGACATCAAAATAGACAAAATGACATGCAAAAACATATCCCACAATGTGGAATAATTCCCAACAAGTAAACTATGCTCCATGGGAAAGTTGTCCCATCTTTTATGCATCCAAATCAAATGCAACATAATGCAAGGATGTATCGTATTAAACAAAATTCACCCATGAAATATTGGGGACCAAATGTTTAAATATTATTTTATTTAAATAGGATATGCTGGGAATTATATTTGGAGCTCGTGCTTAGTGGATTAAAGATAGTGTAATTCTCAAAACACATGACGGCGGTAACCAAAAGTCTTATTCTCTACATATAAAGCATACGAACGGAGGTAACGTTATATTATTGAAGTAATGTTACGTGGTAACATCAAGGATAAATGAACGATTCTCCTTGACGTCCCTCATTATTAAAAATGTTGAGCACGTAGATAATCTAAAATTTAACTTGCTAAGTGTTGATCAAATATGTGATAATAAGTGCAAGGTAATATTTACCGAACACGATAGTGAAATTATTAAAGACGAAAAAGTCATAGGTAAAGGAGTTAGAAAAAGAGCATATAAGTGATGAAACTAGAGAATATCCTGTAAGATAACACGTATGCCTTGCAACCTTAATTGTAAAAGTTCACTTTAATGCATAGGAGATTAGTGTTCACGCAAATAATGCATTAATACAATCACAGTTCTAATGAGTTAGTTAAAAAACCTACCTAATTCTTAAAATTCGACCGTACATTTTATGAACTGCTTGCAAAATTAGAAGCAAGCTAATGGCTATTCCACAAAGCAAAAATATAGTCGTCCGACGACTAGATGCTTAGACCTATTAACACATGGACCTTATTCGTCCTTTCCATTCAGAGTTATGGAGGAAATCGTTATACCGATAGAATTTGTAAATGACTACTCCCTCATTTACAGGACAGAAATTTAGGGAAATAAAATCGAAGCTTTCGAAAATTTGAAATATTAGTAAAATTGATTCAAAACAAATTAGGATGTTCCGTAGTGTCCAATTAAGAAACGAGATCATTGACGAAAATATTTGATAATGTAAGTACAATTCTGGAAACTAATGGACTCTAAAGGGATTGACTCATAATTATTTCGCTCCCTCGTACTCCACAATAAAATGGGGTAGAGAATGTGTACTCTACAGAGAAATTAGTATGTACTATGATAGAATGAACAATTCACATTCCACAAAAATATGGTTGTACGCGGTCGACACATCAACTATATAATCAATAGAATTTCCAATTAGACGCATTCTAGGAAAAACTCACATAATTATTAAAAGGTAGGAGAAAACCTAACTTAACTACTTTTAAAGTATTTTGAACAAATGCTTCATCCTATACAAAAGAATATAATCACAAGTTCAACCAAAAGTCATACGAAGGAGTTTATCTAGGTAATAATTAGCAAGAATAGTAAAGCCTTATAATACTCAACAAACAACCCATGAAAGTCGAAGAATCTTAAATGTGACATTCGATGAAACTCCTCCCCCTCCTAAAACATCACCTTTGTGAGGATGAAAGTGATTTAGTCCGAAGAAGAAGCTATGTACAGGTTAAATGAATAAGACCCATAGGCAATGATGTCAAAGATAAATCCTATAAACAAGAGAAATCATTAATATTAAAGTATCTAAGAGTCATCCACTAAAAATGTTATGTGTAACTTAAATACAAAGAACTCTTAATTACAAGCTCAAGCACAAAAGTAATTTCTTTGATTTATTTTTCAACCAGAGAACTAAAAATATAAATGAAGCTTAAATATGATAAATCTTTTTGGGTAATTGCTATGCAAAGAAGAATTAAACCACTTATCTCAATTGATGTTTTGGGAATTATTCCCAAATCCTAAGTGATATGACAATTATTAGACAAAGTGGGTATATTAGAAACAAAGTCTTGACAAAAGGTTGTCCTTGTCTAGAAGATAAAGCAAGTCTATTCGCTCAAGGTTACAACCAACAATAAGGAATTGATTATGACTAAACGTTGAGCACCCGTAGCTAGATTAGAATCCATAACTAATCTTATTAGCATACGCATGCGCACAAGACTTCCAATTATTTAAATGGATGTTGAATGAGTGCATCCTTAATGCGGTTTTAATCATGAGGAGGTTTACTTGCACAACCTCCAGGATTTAATTGATCATTCGTGCAAAACCTAGAACATGTTTAAAGACTCAAAAAGCGCCTAGCTACTTAAACAAGCTCCTAAAGCCTTGGTTATGATAGATTAAAAGCCCTTTCTTAATTAAACATAATTATACTATGGGAAGGTAGAGTAACATACTTTTTACTAAAAGAAAAATTATAAATCTCATAATAGTTCCAAATATAGTGGTCGACGACATATATTGGGCTCAACATTGTCAAAAAAGTTGGTGTGAATGATTTGACAAGATCATGCACGGTGAATTTGAAATGATATGATGGTCCGAACTAAATATTTTATTAGGACTACAATTAAAACAATTGAGAAGATTTTGATATTCTACAATCAATCAAAATCTATAAAAGAAATGCTTAAGAAATTTGGATTACAAGATTATCAGCCAATTGAAAATCCTATGTCTACGGAAAATGAAAACACACAAAGACGAAGAAGGTTGAGTACTGTTATAGATACTAAATAAGAGTATGATAGTTATTTTTTATTATACTTAACAGCAAAGTAGGCCGAGAATCATGTTAGTGTTTGGCCATTGTCCTCGCTTCCAAGTAGTATCCCAAGACCTACATCTTGAAGCGGTAAAGGTATCTTCCTGATACAATAAAGGCACTAACTCATTTATGGGATTATGTATCCAAAGGTACCGACAGAGAGAAACCGTTCGTATAAGACGACTGCTGATCATGCTGGAGGAGTTATGTGGATCGAAAATGCACTAGCGGTTGTACTTTGAATGGGAAGATTTATTTAACATCGTTGTGATTTTTCAGAGAAGCAAACCGCGTCTTTCGTATAACCACACTGAAGCGAATACGTAAGCACCGGCAAGGTATGCCAACACGCACTATGGATGAAACAATCCGACTCATCGGTTATGGCATCGCCGTCGATCGACATTCCAAAAATGATGTTGCAACAAAGGAGAAATAAATTTAAGGAAAAACCCCGTTCAACATTCGCGTACTAAACACATAGAAATTCGTCACCATTTCCTTCCGACAATGTCCAAAAGGGAAATATATCCATTTGAAAAGGTTCCATCGGAAGACAACATTGCCGACATTCTAACTAAACCTCTTAAACGAGAGTCGTTCAATTACTTCTTCTAAGTCTAGGAATGATGGAACAAAATGACTAAAACTCTTAAATAAGTAATTATAATACCACAACTATCAATAATACTCAAATCACACAAACATATAATTACAACTAAAAATATGTTAAAATCAAAAATTTCAGGAAAATAAGCCGTCAGATGGGCGGCACCTTTAACTCTAAGGGGACCGACCCCCACTAACAAAGGCGGGGCCCTTATCACTAAAGGGGTCGGCCATTTGACAAAATGCAAATAAATTTTTCCCCTCATCTTTAAAACGAAAAACAAACACACCCCCAAAACTGCTACTGCAAATGACAAACATAACCTAACCAAAACAGCATAATACCATCTAAAAACTCAATCTCAAGCAATAATCTACATGCAAGAACACACTCATCATCATTAATTACAAAAATTGTGAGTAACTTCAATTATTCCTATCTCAATCTTGTGTCTAGGACTCAATTTTGCACAAAATCAAAAATTGGAAAATTTTCCTATTTTCTATTAGTCATAATTTTTAGACAAACAACCATTGTGCTTCCCATAGTCATAGGAATTGCATATTTGTAAACAGTTGATTTTCACACAACTTTAGTTTCCAATCGTGAAAATTATAAATACATATTTACATATATAATATAAATCCTAATTTATTTTTCAAAAAACTTCTCATGACTAGGAACTCATAAAAATTATTTTCATATATTGTTGATATGTGCTAAAAATGTTTTTCATGCACACACGATGATCTTATACTTATTGCCAAAATATATTATCCAATATATATTTTTTCGACACTATTGGTTGAGCAAAATTAAATCAAGGAGCGTTTCGATTATTTCTTAGGTTTTCTTTTAGTCTGGAGTCGAAATAATCGTTACTCCACATTTGTTGCACTTAGGCACGCACTAGGACTTTAAATCAAAATCAAAAGTATGAACTTTTATCATTATGACTTATTTATTTTATTCTACAGGGTATAATGTTACTCACTCATGTATTTAGACACATCACGTCCGTTCATCCAAGCCTACATAAAGCTAAATACCTAACTTTCCCTCACGCTATAAGTCTTATGGGGCATCATGATGACTACTTTGAAAGTAATTGGGAATCACATAGCAAGGATGAAAGTGTGGGAAGTACCTAGGTCTTAAGTAATGTAGTTACAAGTAATTTTTTATGTTGTAAACATTAGTAGTATTGTTTTAGGAAATATAAATCGTAGGATTATAATAACTATTAGCTAGTATCTCGCTTTATATGCACTTCAAGTATAACTCATCATAATTACCTCATAGTTGTGATAGTTTCTTTGCATAAGATATAACTTTGCTTGCTAAGTGTTCATGTAAATTAGTCTTGATTGCTATAAAAGTAGGACTTGCTGCAAATTGAACCCCAAAAATCATTTCCTTCATATTTTTTTTGTAAAAACTCAAAATCACGACAGTTTGGAAAACGACAGACTAGCGGCCCCCTTAGCTCATAAGGGCGGCCCCCTTATTGATAAGGGGGTCGTCCATAAACTTAAAGGGGCAGGCCTACATGATCACGAATTTTACTGGTTCTTTCTGATTTTTGACCCTCTTTTACCTAGACCCAATGGTATGTGCTTAATTACACATACCTTTTTCCATTAAAAACGGACTTAAATGACCAAAATAGTTGGTGTTTTTTTTGTTTTGTTATTGTTTTTAGTTGTTGTTGTTGCGTTTTTGTGTGTGTGTTAGTTTTAGGCTGGTAGGTTTTTTGTTTGGTTGTTAGGTGTTTTATTAGTTTTTGTGTTCTGTATAGTTGTGGTTCTTGTGGTTAGTAGGGTAGTTTTTTTGTTGGTTTTGTTGTGTTTTGGTTTTGTGTTTTTTGTTTGGTAGTGGTGTTTTTATGTTCTTTATTTTGGTAGTTTTAGTTTTTTTTTTTTAGTTTTGTGTTTTTTTTTGTATTGTTGTTTGTGTTTTGTTTAGTAGATTTTTGTTTTTGTAGTATTTTGTTGGTTGTTGTTCTTATTCGTATTGATTTTTTTGTTTTTTGTTTTTGTTCTTTTTTTGAGTGTTGTTGTAGTTTATATTGGGTTTGTTTGTTTGGTTGTATTTGTGTTTGTTGTATAGTTTTGATGTTTTTGTTTTTTGTTTAGTTTTGGTTAGTTGGTGTTTTTTGTAGGTAGTGTTTATTTGTTTATTTTGTGTATGTGGTTTAGTTTTGTGGTTGTTATTTGTTTGTTTTAGTTTTTTAGTTAGTTCTGTTGTTATGTTGTTTTTTTTGTTTCTGTTAGTATGTAGGGTTTTAGCTTTGTTTTTATGGGGTAGTTGGTTTAGAGTTTTTTGCTTTATTTCGTTTTTTTTATAGTGTTTGTTGTTTGTTGTTTTTGGTGTGTTTTGAAGTTGGTTAGGTTTATTTAAGGTTGTTTGTTTAGCGGTTTTTGTCTTGTTTTTGGGTATTTTGGTTTAGGTTTGGTTTTTGTGTGTTGGGTTGTTTTTTGTAGTTGTTTTGTTGTGGTTAGTGTTTTTTATTGGTTTGTTTCTTTTATCTGTTTTAGTGCTGTTTTTGGTGGTTTGTTGGTGGTTTTTTGTTGTTTTGTAGTTTAGTTTTTGGTTTTTAGTTTTAGTTGTTTTTTTTGTTATTTTGCTTTGGTTGTTTTGTGATTGTAGGTCTTTGTGTTTTTGTATGTGTGTTGTAGGTTTTTGTGGTATTTTATTTTTTTGTTTTTGGTTTTTTTGTAGTTTGTTTGTTTTGGTATTGTAGTGTTTTTTGTTTGTTAGTTTGTTCGTTTGGTTGTAGTTTTGTTTTTTGGGTTGTTGGTTTGGTAGTGCTTTTTTTTTGGGTTTGCTTTTTTTTGCTTAGTGGTTAGTTTGGTGTTTAGGTGGTAGTTGTTGTTATATAGATGTTGGTAGGTTTGTGGTAGTTAGGTGGTTGTTTTTTTTAGTTTAGTGTTGTTTGTTTAGTTGTGGTTTGGTGTTTATATAATTAGTAGTGTTTGTGTGTTTTTTGTTTTTTTGTATGATTTCTTTTTACTTTTGATGTTCGGTTTTTGGTATTTTTGTTGTTTAGGTTTTTTTTGTATTGTGGTGTTATTTTCTGTTTGTTGTTTAGTTTGGTTGTATGTGTTGTTGGTAGTTTTTTGTGTATGTGTTTTGTTATTTTTTTTTTTTAGGTTAGTTGGTTTATGTTTTTTTTTTGGTGTAGTATTGTTTAGTTTTTGTATGTTGTTGGTTTGTACCTTGTTTTTTATTAGTGGTTATGTTGTTTTGTTTTTTTGTGTTGTTTGTGTGTTAGGTTTAGTTTTGTTTTTCTTTTTTAGGGTGGTTAGTTTGTTTTATTAGGGTATTTTTGGTGGTATTTTTAGTATGTTGTTTATTTATTGGTTAGTTATTATTGTGTGTTCATGGTTTTTTTTTGTTTGTTGGGTAGTTTGTATTTTTGTTTTTAGATTTTTGGTAGTCTGGTTTTTTGTTGGTTAGTTGTTATTTGGTAGTTGGTGGTTTGTTTTTGTGTTTCTTTTTTTAGTGTTAGTTGTATTGTGTTTTTGTAGTTTTGTTTTGTGTGTTTTGTGGGTTGTTTTTTATTGGGTTTATATGTGTTTGGTTTGTTTTTAGTTGTTAGTGTTAGTGTTTTTGTAGGTTGTGTTTGTTTGTACTTGTTTTGTAGAGTAGTTTTTTTTGTTGGGTTTTTGTTAGCTATTTTGTGTAGGGTATTTTGTATGTATTAGTTTTTGTGTTAGTGTGGTTTTGTTGTATTTGTAAGGTGTGTTTATTTGGTTTTGTGGTGTGTAGGTTGTTTTAGTTGTTAGTGGTTTTGCTGTGGTTGGTGTTTTTAGTTTTTGTTGTGTTTTAGTTAGTTCGATGGTTGTTTTTTGGTTGATTTAGTTTGTGTGGTTTTTCTGGTTTTCAAGCTTTTTGTATGTGTGTTTTTTGTAGGTTTATTGTTTTTAGTTTGGTTTAGTTTTGTGTTTTATTCTTTTGTTTTTTTTGTTTTAGGTGGGTTTATTGGTGTTTTTTTAGGGTAGGTTTAATGTGTTTTGTTAGGTTGGTTTATGTTTAGTGTTTAGTATGTTTTTGGTTTTTAATTTTTTGGGTTTTTTGTATAGTTTTTGTTTTTTTTTTTTTGGGTAGTGTTCTTATGTTTTTCTTAGTTTGGGTTTTGTTTTAGTGTTGTTTATTTTTTTTTTTTTTGGTGTGTTTGGTTTTTTGTTGTTTATTTGATTGTTTTATTGTTTAGTTTTTAGGTTGTCTATGTGGTGTTATGGTTTTCTGTTTATTTTGTAGTTGTTTACTGTAGTTTTGTTTTTTTTTTTTTTTGTTGTTGTTATTTTAGTCTTTGTTTAGGTTTTTTAGTTAGGTTTTGGTTATTTTTAGTGGTAGTTTGTTTTGTTTTTGTTTTGTTTTGTATTTTAGTTTTAGTTGTTTTTTGTATGTTGTGGGTTTGTTTTTGGTATGGTTGGGTGTTTTGTCTTGTTGTTAGTTTTGTGTTGGTGGTGTTAGTTGTTGTGGTTAGGGGTAGTTTTTTATTTTTTTTTTTTTTTGTTTGTTTTTGTTGTTTGTGTTTATTGATTGTTGTTGTATGGTTTTTTGTGTTGTGTTGGTTTAGTTAGCCTTTAGTTTACGTTTTTATTTTTTGTAGTTAGGTTGTTTTTTTTTGTTTGTTGTTTTAGTTTTGGTTGTTGTTGTTTCGTTAGTTTTTGTTGTTTTTTTTTTAGTTAGTTTTTTTTGTTAGTTTTTTGTTGTGTTTTTTATGTTGTTTTGTTTTTTTTTGTTTTTTTAGCGGTATGTTAGTTGTTATTTGGTATGTTTGTGGGTAGTTAGTTTAGTTTAGGTTTTGTTTTTGGTTTTTGGTATTGTGTTTTGTTTTAGTTTGTTGTTTGTGGTTTTTGTTGTTGTTTGTTGTTCATTTATTTTAGGTTCTTTGTTGTATTTTTTTTTTTAGTTTTGGTTGTGTTATTGTTTTTTTAGTGTTTATATTTTTTTTTTTAGTCTTGTAGTTGTGTTGAGTTGTTTTTTTGTTTTTTTGTTTGTTAGGTAGGTTGTTTTTTAGGGGTTTTTTTAGTTGTGTTTAGTGTTAGTAGTGTATATCTTAGTATTTTTTGTTGTTTGTTTTGTTTTATATTAATTTGTTTTAGGTGGGTTTTTTTTTTTGTAGTGTGGGTTGTTTTTTGGTTAGTTTTTCGGTATTAGTGTATTTTCTTGTGTATTTGGTATTTTTTTTTTTTTATGGTAGTTTTTGTTGATATATTTTTAGTTTAGTATTTTTTTATTTAGTTTTTAGTTAGTTAGTTGTAGTTTGTTTTTTTTTTGTAGGTTTTATTTTTTTGGTGTGTTAGTTTTTTCTGCTTCTTGTGTTTTAGGTTTAGTTTTTTTTTTTTAGTTTTGTTTTTTTTTTTTTTTGTTTTTTAGTAGTTTAGTTTTGTTGAGTTTTTGTAGTTTGTTTTGTGATTTTTTGTGTTTGTTTCTATTTAGGTTTTTTTTAGTAGTGTTTTATTGTTTAGTTGTTTATTAGGTGTAGTGTTTGGATTATTGGTTAGTTTGGTAGGTTGTGTTAGTTTTTTTTTTGGTGTTTTTTTTGTGTTTAGTGGTTTATTTTTGTTAGTCTGTTGTGTTTGTTTTAGTTAGGTAGCTGCTTTGTTTTGTTTTTTGTAGTTTATAGGTAGTTTTGTTGGGTAGTTTAGTAGGGGTGTGTGTATTGTTTAACTTTGGGTTTTGTTTAGTATATTTTTTTTTAGTTTTTTGTGTTGTTTGTTTTTATTGTTTTTGTTTTTTTTTTGGTTTTGGTTAGTTTTTTTTTTTTTTTTGTTTTTTTTTTTTTTTTTTTTTTGTAGTATTTGTTTTTAGTTTTTGTAGTTTTGTTTGTGTTTTTGTTTTTTTTATTATTTTTTTTTAGTTCTTCTTATTTTGTTTTTTTGTTTTTTTTTTGTAGTTTTTGTTAGTTGTTTGTATTTTTTTTTTTAGATTTTGTTTTCATTTTGTTTTTTTTTTGTTTAGCTTGCTTCTGTTTTTTTTTTTTGTGTTTTTTGTTAGGTATTAGTGTTCTTTTTTTAGTTTTTTTATGGTTTTTATTTATTTGTTATTTTTAGTATGGTGTTTGTTTTTAGTTAGTTTTTTTTTTTTGTTTGTGTATTGTTGTGTGTTGTTTTTTGGGGTTAGTTATTTGTTAGGTTTTGTTAGTGTTTTTGTTTGTAGTTGTTGTTATTTCTTTTTTTGTTTTTGTCTATTTATTTTTTAGTTTTTTAATTTTTTGTATTTTTGTTTTTTGTTTTTTTTTTTTTTTTAGGTGTTTTTTTTTTTTTTTTTGTTTTAATAGGTTCTTTATTTGTTTTTTTTTTGGTTAGTTTATGTTTTTATGTAGTTTATTTTTTATTTTTTTATGTCGTTTTTTTTGGTTTTTGGTTTTTTTGTTTTTAGTTTTAGTTTTTTAGTTTTTGTATGTGTTTATTGGTTTTTTTTTTTTAGTTTTTTTTTTTTAGTTTTTTGTGGTGTAGTATGTTTGTTTGTAGTGTTTTTTTAGTGTTTTAGTGTTGGGTTTGGTGTTGTTTAGTATTTTTCTTAGTTTTTTTTTTTTGGTTTGTTAGTAGGTTTTGTTTTTTTGTTTTTGTTTGTTTTATTCTTTTGTTTTTTAAGTTGTTCTAGGTTAGGTTTTTTGTTGTAAGTAGGGCTTTTGGTGGTTGTTTTTTTGTTTTTTAGTTGGTTATTTTGTTGTTGTTTATAGGTTTTTTAGTGTTATGTGGTTTTGTTAGTGTAGTGTTTAGTGTTTTTTAGGTTGTGTTTTTTAGTTTTTTTGTATTTGTGGTTAGTTTAGTTAGGTTCGTTTTGGTTTTTATTAGGTTGTTGTTTGTTGTTTGTTTTTAGTTTGTGTGTGTTGTTGTTTTTTTTGGTAGTTAGTGTTATTAGTTTTTTTGTTTATGTTGGGTTGTTTGTGTAGTTTGGTTTGTTTTGTAGTTTTTGTTTTGTGTTTTGTTGGTTGTTTTTTTTGTTTTTTTTTTTTTTCTTATGTGTATTGCTATAGTTTATTTAGTTTTAAGAGTGGTTTTGTTTGGTGTACTTTTTGTTATTTGTTTTGTTAGTTGTTTGTTTAGGTTTGAGTTTAGTATTTTTTTTGTGTTTATTAGTTTGTTGTATAGTTTTTTTTTAGTTGTAGTGTTTATTTTGTTTTTTTTTGTGTTAGTTGTAGTTTGTTTTTTTTGTTTTGTTTTTTTTCTTTAGTTTGATTAGTTTAGTTAGTTTTTTAGTTATTTTGTTTTGTTTAGGTGTTTTTGTTGTTTGTGTGTTTGTCGATTTAGTTAGTCGTGTTGTTTGTGGTTTTAGTTAGTGGTTTAGTTTAGTTATTATAGTGTTTGTAGTCTTGTTATTTTTTTTGTATGTATTTTGTTTTTGTTTTTTAGTTTTAAGTGTTTGTAGCTGTTTTAAGTAGTGTAGTTGTTAGTTGTTGTTTTTGGTTTGGGTCTGTGTTCTCTTTGTTTGTTTTGGGGTTAGGTATGTTTGTTTTTGTTTGTTTTGCGTTTTTGCTTTTGTTTTTTATTTGTTTTTAGTTTTGATGTTGTACTATGTATTTTTTTTTAGGTTTTTTTTGTTAGTTTTTGTTTGTATTATTTTTATTTTTTTTTAGTGTTGTTTGGTTGTTTTTAGTGTTTGGTTTTGCTTGTAGCTTAGTTCTTGGTCGGGTTTTTAGTTTTGTTGTGTGTGTTTTGTTAGTGGTTAGGTTTTTATTGGTGTAGAGGTTAGGTGGTGTTTTTGATTCGTTTGTTCTTTTGTTGTTTGTTTTTTATGTTGTGTTTTTTTAGTTATTTTTGTTGTTTTGTTTAGTGTGTAGTTTAGTGTGTTATGTAGTTGTGTGGGTATTTTTTGTTTAGTTGTTGTTGGTGGGGTTGTTTTTAGTTTAGGTTTATTGTGTATTTAGTAGTTTTTTTTAGTTTAGTTATTTTGTTATTTAGTTTGTTTCTTTTGTAGTTGCTTGTTGTGCTTTGTAGTTAGTATTTTATTTAGTGTTTAGTTTTATGTTTTTTTAGTGTTGTTAGTGTTTTTATTTTTTTGTGTTATTTGTTATTTTCTAGTGTGTATGGTAGTATTTTTTAGTTTTGTTGTTTTTTCTGTTAGTAGTTTTTTAGAGTTGTAGGTTGTTTTTTGTAGTGTTTTTTTTTTTTGTATTGTTGTGTAGTTGGTTAGTAGTGTGTTTAAGTGTTGTTTTAGATTGCGTTTGGTGGTTTGTATTTCTTAGTTTTGTTTTTAGGTTTTTGTTTTTAGTTGTGTTTAATTTTTTTTAGGTTTGTTTTTGGTTTGTTTTTTGATTTTTTTTGGTTAGTTTGTTTGTTGTTTATTCGTGTTGTTAGTTTGTGGTTGTTTTTTTTTTGTTTTTTAGTTAGTAAGTTGTTTTAGTAGTGTTTTTTGTTAGTGTTGTGTGTTTGTTTTTGTTGTTTTTGTTTCTTTTTTTTAGATTTGTGTGTTTTTTTTGCTTGTTGTTTTTGTAGGTGTGTGGTTTTGGTTTTGTTAGTTAGTTTGTTTGTTTAAGGTTTTTTTTATGTTTAGTTTTTCTTTTTGTTTAGCGGTTTTTTGGGTTCTTGTTGTTTTGTTTTGGTTTAGTGGGTTTTTTTGTTAGTTTTATTGTTATGTGTTTGTTTAATTTTTTTTAGTATTTGTCAAGGTTTATAGCGACTGGTGGTTTTTGTTATGTTTTTGTTTGGTCTTGGTGTTTATAGCTTTTTTTTGTTTTTTTGGTTAGTGGTTGTTTTAGAGGTGGTTAGTGCAGGGTGTTTAGGGTTGTAGTTTGTGTCTTTATTTTTTGTTTGTAGTTTATGGGTAGTGTTTATTTTTTGGGTTTGTTTTTAGGTTTTTTATGTTTAGTTTGTTAGTGTTTCTAGTCTTTTGTTTTGTTTTTTTTGTTCTTGTAGTTGTTTGTTGTTTTTTAGTGTTTTGTTTGTTTTGTTTTTGTGTTTTCATTTTGTAGTTTTGTTTATTTATAGTGTTTTGTCGTGGTGTTTTTGTGTAGTTTTGGTGTTGTTTTTTTTTATTTGTTTTTGTTGTAGTATAATATGTGTTTCTTTAGTTTATGTTAGGTTGTAGGTTTTAGTTACGTTTATCGTGATTTTAGTTTTTTGTTTGTGTTTTTTGGTTTTTTAGTCTTTAGTAGATTGTATGTTTTTAGTTATTGTCTGTTTTGTTTTAGGATTTTGTATGTTGTTGTAGTAGTTTGTTTTGTAGTTGTTGTTGTTTGTGTGTTAGCGTTTTTGTATTATTTTTTTTTAGTAGGTTTTGGTTAGTATATGTAGGTTGTTTTTAGTAGTAGTTTAAAGTTTTATTAGTTGTTTAGGTTTGGTTAGTTTTGTATTATTGGGTGGGTTGGTGTTGGTTTAGTTGTTTGTTTTTGTGTGTGTATTTTTATTTTTAGTGGTAGTTTAGTTGTTTTTAGTTGTAGTTGTTTGTTGTTGTCTGTTGTGTTGGTTTTGTGTTTTGTGTGTTTAGATCTGTGTTTTAAAGGGGGGGGTTGTTATTTTTAGTGTATGTTTTTTTAGTAGTTTGTTTAGGTTAGTGGTTTTTCGTGTGTTATTTGGTCGTTGTTATTTTATTTTGGTTTTGTTTTTTTTTAGTTTGGTAGTGTTTTAGGTTGTATTTTGTTTGATTTTTAGTTGTGTTAAGTTTGGTTTTTGTTTTAGTTTTTTTTTTTTCAAGTTTTGTTGTTTTTGTTTGCCTTTGTAATTTTTGTTGTAGTTTATTGTAGTTGTTTGTGTTATTTTTGTTGTTTTTAGTTTTTTGTTGTTGTGGGTTATGTTTGTTAGTCTGTGTTGGTTTTGTTTTTTTGGGGTTGTTGTTTTGTTTTTTTTAGTTTTTTATGTAGGTTTGTTTGTTTATGTTTAGTTTAGTAATTGGGCTTTGGTTTTTGTTTTTTAGGTTTATTTGTGTTTGTTGTTTTTTTTTGTAGTGTTTTAGTGTTGGTTTTTTGTATATTTTTTTAGTTGTATTGTTTTTTGTTAGTTTGTGCTTTTTTTTTAGTTTTTTCTTTTTGTTTGTTTTTGTTGGTTTTTTAGTTATTGTTTTCTTTTTTTTTGTGTTTATTTTTTTTGTGTTGTTGTGGTTTTGTAGTGTTAGTGTTTTGTAGGTTTTGTTAGTGTTGTTGTATGTCATTTTGGGTTGTGTGTTGTGTTTATGTTTGGTTGTTGTATGTTTGGTCGGTTGTTTAGGTTTGTATTTTGGTTTTTGTTTATTAGTTTGGTTTTTTTTTTTTTTTAGGTGGTAGGTTTTTTTTTTGGTTTAGTGTATTGTAGGTTTCGTTTAGTGGGTTTTTGGTCTGTGTATGTTTGGGTTGTTTTTGGTTTTTTTATTTAGTAGGTAGTTTTTTTTTTTTTTTGTTTTGTGTTGTGGGTATTGTTGTAGTTAGTTGTTACCATTGTTTTTTGTGTCTTATTAGTTTTTTGTTGCTGTTTTCGTTTTTAGGTAGTTTTTTTTTTTGTTTTTTTGTGTAGTTGGTGTTTGTTGGTATTTTTTAGTAGTTTTGTTTTTGTTTTAGGTGTGTCTTTGGTTAGTTTTGTTTTGGTAGTTTAGGTTTAGTTGTTTGGTTATTGTTCTTGTGGTATTTGTGTAGGGTTAGTGGGTTATATAGTTTAGTGGTTTTGTTGTATTGTGGTTTAGATAGGTTTAGTGTTGTTTTTAGTTTTTTTATTTCGAGGTTGGTTTGATAGTTTGTTTTTATTTTTCGTTTGTTTAGTTGTTAGTTTGTTTTTGTAGTTTTTTTATAGTTTTTTTGGTGTTTTTTGGTTTGTGTTTTTTTTGTTGTTGGTTTGTGTTTTTCTGTGGTTATAGTAGTTGTTGGTAGAAGTTTTGTTTTTAGTTTTTTGATGTTGTTTTGTGTGTTTTATTTAAAAGGGTTTATTTTAGTTAGTTTTTTGTGATGTAGGTTCGTTTTTTTTTAGTTTAGGTGTGTAGTTTTGGTTGTTGTGGTTAGTTTTAGTTGTTAGTTGTTTGTAGTTATATTTTTTTTTGTGGTTGTGTTTTTGGGTTAGATAGGTAGTTTTATAGTTGTTAGTTTTTTTAGTGTTTTAGTTTTTTTTATTTTTACTAGTGTGTTTTTGTTGTTTTTTATGTTGGTTATTTTTTTGTTGCTTTTGTTTTTTTTTTAGGTTTTTTTTTTTTGTTTCGTTAGTTAGGTTCGTTATGTTTTTTTTGTTGTTGTAGGTATTGTTAGGTTTGTAGTTATATAGCTTTTTGTTAGTTTTTAGTTATAGGTCCTTTTGTTAGTTTGATTATTTAGGTAGGTTTTTTTTTGGTGTTTAGTGTTAGTTTTTTTTGTGGGTAGTGTTTATTTGCTTTGTAGTTAGGGTTTTGTTTTTGGTTTTCTTGTTTGTTTTTTTTTTTTATTTTTATTAGTTTTTTGTTTTTAAAACAGGGTTTGTTTTAGGTGTTTTGGTAGTTGTGGTAGTTTTTTACCGTTTTTGTGTAGTTTGTAGTTGTTATTTTTTTGTTTTTATTTTAGTGTTGTGTTTTTAGTTTTTTTTGTTTAGGTGGTTTTTTTATAGTGGTTGTTATTTTTTTCTTTTTTTTATTTTAGGGTTGTGGTTTTTTCCTTGGTTGTTTTTTTGTTTTATTTTTTTTTTTTTTAGTTGTTTAGTTAGTGTTATAGTGCTTTTGGGTAGTTTAGGTTATGTTTTTTGAGTTGTTGTTTTTTAGTTTTAGGTTTGTGTTGGGTTGGTAGGTGATGTTTTTTTCTTGTACGTTATTTATTTGTGTTGTAGTTTCTGTTGTTGTTTTGTTGGTTTTATTGGTTTTTTTTTTTTTTTAGTGTATGTGTTATTTTTTGTGTTGGTGTTTGGTTAGTGTTTTGTGTATAGGTTGTTATTTTGGTGTGCGTGTTAGTTTTTATTTTTGGTTTGTTTTTTGTAGTCTTTTTTTTATAGTGTTTTTTGTGTTGGTGGTTGGTTATTTGTAGTTTGTTAGTTTTTTTTTTTGTAGGTTAGTTTTTGTTTTGTTAGGTTTTTTTTTAGTTAATAGTTGTTGTTTATGTTGTTTAGGGTTGTTTGTTGTGGTTGGTTTGTAGGGGTTTGTTGATGTTGTTGTCGTGATGTATTTTACTGTGGCGTTGTTTTGTGTTTTGTGTTTTTATATTTTTTGGTTAGGATTGTGTTTGTTTTTTTGGGTTTTTATTTTTATTTTTCTGTTTGGTGTTAGTGTTATTTTGTTGATTTTGTTAGTTGTGTAGTGTTTTTTTTTAGTCTTTGGTTTTTGTGTTGGTTAGTTAGGTTTTGTTGTTGGGATTTTTTATGTTAGGGTGTTTTGTTAGTGTTTTGTTGGGTGTTTTCTTTTAATTTTTTTTTTAAATTAGTTGTTAGTTTTTGTATAGTTTTTTAGTTTTTTAGTTATAGTTGTTTTTATGTTGTTTGTTTATTAGAGTAGTTTTTTATTGCTTAGTTGTTTTTTGGTGGTTTTGTATTTTGTTTTTGTATATTTCTCTTAGTATGATTGGTTGGTATGTGTGTGTTTTTTATTTAGTAATTAGTGGTTTCGTTAGTTTATTTGTTTTGTTAGCGTTTATTTGGGTATTGGTGTATAGTGATTTTGTGTGTAGAGTGGTGTTGTTTGGTTGTTAGTTTAGGTTTTTTTTGGGTTTTAGCTAGTGTGTATTTGTTTGTTATTTTTTATTTAGTTGGTTATTTGTAGATAGTTTTTGGTGTTTTTTATTTTACATTGTTTTTTATTTAGGTTGGTTTTAGTGTATTAGTGGGTAGCTAGTTTTTTTTGTACATGGTTTGGTTAGGTTTAGGTTCGTTTCGTTGTTTAGTTGTTTTTTAGTAGTTTGTTCGTTTAGTTTTGTTTTGGTTTATTTATTGTTTTTGTGTTGTGTTTTTTTTGTTTTGTTGTGTGTTTTTTTATTTTGTTTAGTTTTTTGGTTTTTTAGGTGGTTTTTTATTGTTTTTTGTAGGGGTATTTTGTTTGTTTATTGCTTTTTGTATTTTTTTTACTTTTTTTTCTAGTTTGTAGCTGTTATTGTGTGTTTTTAGTGTATTTTTATGTTGTTTATTTTTTTTTTTTACGGGGGTTTGTGTTGTTTGTTTTTTTGTTTTTTTTTTTATTAGTTTTGTGTTGTTTGTGTATATTTTGTTTTGTTTTTTTGTTAGTGTTGTAGGTTGGTTTTAGTGTGTTGGTTTGTTTGTTCGTTTTATTGTTGTGTGTTAGTTGGTTGTGGGTGTTTTTAGTATTTTTAGCTGTTTTAGTTAGTTGTAGTTTTAGCATTTTTTGTTAGTTTTGTGGTTTTGTTTTTTAGTTTTTTGAGTTAGTGTTATTATTTGTTTTAGGTTTGTGGTTAGGTGTTTTTAGTTTTTTGGTGTAGTAGTATGGTTTAGTGGTTTTTGTTTTGTATTTTAGGGTTTTTAGGTTAGCTTTGGTGTGTTTATGGTTTGTATGTGATTTTTTTTTTTTAGTTTTTAGTGTTTGTGGTTTTAGTTTTTCTTTATAGGTGTTTTTTTGTTTGTTTAGTAGCAGTGTTGTGTTGGTAGGTTTTTTTTTTATGGGTTTAGTTTGTGTTAGTGGTTGTTTTTTTTTGATTTTTGTTGTTTGTTGTTTTTTTTGTTTTGTTAGTTTATTTAGTTGTTCTTAGTTTTTTTTTTGTTGTAGGTCTTTTGCGTTGTAGTTTAGTAGTTTTGTTTTTTTGTGTAGCGTGGGTAGTTTTTTTTGTATTTGGTTTTTTTTCGTGCTTGTATGATTAGCTAGTTTTGGTTTAGTTGTAGTTTTTTTTTTTTTTTATTATCTTTGTGTTGTTTTTAGTTGTTAAGTTTGGGTTTTTTTTGTTTAGTTTTGGTTTTGTTGGTTTTTGGTTTAGTGTTTTTGTTGTTAGTGTTGTTTTTTTTTTTGTTAGTTTTTTAGGTTCTAGTTTTGTTTTTGGTAGGCTATTTTTTAGTTTTTTTTAGTTTTTAGTGTTATTTGTTTGTTGTATTGAAGTTGTTTTGTATGTTGTGTTTTTTTGGTTTGGTGTATTTTTGTTTTTTTGTTTTTAGTTGTTGTTTATTGTTGTAGTTTGTTGTTTAGTTGTAGTTTTTGTATTGGTTTGTAGTTGTTTGTTTTTTTTTTTTGTTGTTTTTGTATAGTTAGGTTTTGGGTGTTATGCTGATTTTTTAGTTATGTTGGTTTTTTTTTTGTGTAGTAGTTTGTAGTTTTATCTTGTTTTGGTGTATCGTTTTGTTTTTTGTTTGTAGTTTTGTGGATGTTTTTTGGGTAGTATTTGTGTTTAGGGGTTTTGTTTTTGTCTTGTTTTTGTTAGTTTTGGTAGTTTTTTTGTTTAGTTAGGTTTATTCTGTATTTTTTTTAGCTTTAGTTTGTGCTGGTAGTTTTTAGTTAGTTTTTTGGTTAATTTTTTTTTTCTTGTATTTTTAGTTTTTTTAGTTAGTTAGTTTTTTGTTTTTTTTTGTGTTAGTTGTTTGTATGTTGTTTAGTTGTTTTTTGTTGTTTTTATGTTTTAGTTATTATAGTAGGTTTTTTTTATTTGTTTTTGTTTTGTGAAGTTATTGTGTTTTATTGTAGTTTAGGTATTTTTGGGTTTTTTTTTTAGTGTTGTAGTGGTGTTTTTTTAGTTTGTTAGGTTTTGTTGTTAGTTTAGTTTTTTTAGTTGTTTTGGTTTTTTTTCTTGTAGTTTTAGTTTTTGGTATGTTTGGTGTTTGTTGTTTTATAGTGTAGTGTTTTTTTTAAAAAGTTTATTGTGGCTGTTTTTTTGTTTGGTTCTTTAGGTTAGTTTTGTTTAGTGTTTTAGGTGTGTGTTGGTGTTGTAAGTTTAGTTTTGGTGGTTTTTCGTTGTTTGTTTAGTCGGTTTAGATTTTGGTATTTTAGTAGTTATTTTAGTGTTGTAGGTTTTTTTTTTTTTAGTAGTCCTTTTGTATTTGGTTATATTTTTTTTTTGTTTGTTTGGTTTGTGCTGTTTTCTAGTTTTTGTTTTGTGTTTTTTCTAGTTGTGTTTGTTGTTTTTGTTTTTTTTTAGTGTTGTTCAGTAGTGTGTATGGGTAGTAGTGTTTTTTGTTGTTGTGGTTAGGTATTTGGTGTTTTTTTGTTATTGTTTATGTTATTTATTGTGTGTTGGTTTTTTTTTAGTGTGTTTGTTTTTTAGTTTTGTTTTGTGTTGTTTTTGTTTTTTTTTTTATGTTAGCTTTTTTTGTAGTTTTTTGTTTTTTGTTGGTTTGTTGTTTTTAGTTGGTGTTTTTGTTTGTGTTGTAGTTTTTACGGTTAGGTGTTTTAGTGTATTTGTTTTGTTTGGGTTAGTTGTTTTTAGTTAGTTTCTTGTTTAAGGTTTTTAATTGTTTTTTTTTTATGTTGTGTTGTTTTGTGTTTTTGTTTTTTTTAGTCTATTAGGTATTCTTAGTTTAGTTTTTTAAGGTTAGTAGTAGTTTTTAGTGTAGTTTTTTTTGTTTTTGTAGTGTTAGTAGTTAGTTTGTTGCTTTGGTTTTTTTGTAGTTTTGTTATGTCTTTTATTTTGGTGGTTGTTTTTGTGTTTTTTTAGTTAGTTTTATTTTTGTTTGTTTGTATTTTTTTTTGTTTTTAAAAAAAGTGTTTTGGTTTTTTTATTTTTTTATTTTATTTGTTTAGTGTTTAAGGTTAGTTGGGGGTTAGGTGTTTTTTGTTTTTTGTTTTTTGTAGGTATTGGTTTGTTTAATGTTTTTAGTGGTTTGTTTTTTTTTTTGAGTTTGTTTGTGTAGTTTTTTTTTGAGTTAGTTATTTTTTTTGTAAGGTGTTCTTGTTGTAAGTTTGTTTTTGTTTAGTTTTTGTTTGTGTATTAGTGTTTTTAGTTGTTTTTTATTTTAGTTTGTGGTGTTGTTGTTGGTTTTAGTTGTAGTATTGGGTTAGTTTTTAATTGTTTGTTTATATAGTTTGTCCGTATTTGTTTGTTTTTTTTGTTTCTTTTTTTGTAGTGTTTTTGATGTAGTTGTTTGTTTTAGTAGTTTTGTGTAGGTTTGTTGTTTAGTTTGTTTTTTGTTATTGGTTTATTTTTTGTTTTATAGTTGTATTGTATAGTTGTTTTGTTTTGTTTTGTAGTTTAGTAGTTTGTTGTTAGGATTTTTTTTGTCTGTTTTAGTTTAGTAGTTGTTTTGTAGTTTTTTTTTTGTGTTAGTTTTTTTATGTTGTTGTTTTTTTGTTTTAGTTATTATCATATAAAAGTATAAAATAACCCACTACCCATCACTTTCTTCCCTCTCTTTTCCTTTTCATTCTTTAGAACACCCAAAAAGTTTACTTTACTTCATTTGCTTTCACTTTCATTCCAAAAAGTAACTCGAGAATAGGAATTGCATATTTGCG
This sequence comes from Tanacetum coccineum, assembly GCA_026074375.1. NCBI lineage: Eukaryota > Viridiplantae > Streptophyta > Magnoliopsida > Asterales > Asteraceae > Tanacetum > Tanacetum coccineum. Next base: position 29,404 of record BQNB010011550.1, read on the forward strand.
TAGCCTCAAAAGACATGACTACGTAGTATATCTTAGGTTTTGTTAAAAACTACTTTATATAGAAATGCCCTTTTTAGTCATTTTACATGTTAAGCAATATATAATTCATTAATTTGGTTTGTCAAACACAACCTGGTATGGTTTTAAATAACATTTAATACAAGAACCATGTAAAAAAACACATCAACTTCCAAAGTCAATACAACATGGACTTTTTATATTATTTCTCATTCATCGATCTTAATGATTCCTGCTCCCCATTAAACCTTTCTTCTACTTAATTTCACACAATCTTACTTAACAATTTCACCAAAAAACCCCTAATTGCTCTCACCATTATCAAACACATTGTGTACAACTTTGTCATCATTTAGTTTTTTTGAATGTTTTATCAGTTAATATTAACATGATTACTGTACTTTTAACCCTTAATTTTGAATAATTTGTTGACTTATAAACCCTAATCTTTCCTTTTTCATTGTATGTAACAGGATAATACCACCACGTATGAATGGGGTTTCTCTAGGAGTTAGATTTGATGGTTGTTTCATGCATGTACCTTTAAGGTATCAGGATGGTAAAATATTAATATTGGTTATTCGTAGGATGGCATATGAAGAGTTTTCTGAGTTTTTAAAGAATAACGTTGGATTCGCTCACGGTTTGTACTATAAAGTTCCTAATGTCGAGTGAGAGACGAGTTTAGTTAGAGTAAGTAATGCTAAGGAATTATAGTACATGTTTGATGTTGCTAACACGTATGGTTGGCTTGAGATGTATGTTGATTAACATGATATGAAACTTAGTTAATATTTAGAGGCTGTTGATACCACTATAATGGATGAGGTTGTTGCTAAGTGGAGGGGACCTCCAAAAACTAGGTATTGCAATAAATTTTCAGTATATGAGTTGGTGAATTAGGCTAAGAATGAGGTTGAGTATGATAAAGAATCAATGCATACAGAAGAAGCTGCAATTCAGACAAAACAGATTGAGATTGGCTTAACTGATCAGGTGGAAAGGGCAACTCAGGATGAAGTAGTGCAGGGAGAAGACAATCCACAATAGCAACAAGACAATCCAGTAGAGCATGACAATCCAGAGACTATAATATATGTTGAGTAACCTTGAACATATTAGTGATGTACTGGTGCACATCTTTTGTTTCTACTTTAAGTGCACTTATGTTGGTAAACAATTTAACCATGGGTCTGTAAGGTTGCTAAACAATGTGACAATTTGTAGCATCTAGCATATGTTATGTACTCTGATTATCAAATGACCATCTTAACTCTCAAGTTAGCCCATTTTGTATACCATAAACGGCAGTATTAGTCTTAGATAGTCATTTGTAATGTTTAATGCTTAAATGAAACATGTAAGTTTCATTATTTTATTGTTCATTTCTTGTTTACCTTTGATTTCCATAACTAAATGCACAATGAATTAAAATGGTCAAACACTCAAACTTACCAAACTTACCAAAATTTTTATTTGACTGTTATGTCATTGGGCATATATTTAATTGATTCTCGAGTTAAAATAAATAAAGGGCAACGTCGTAATGCCAAATGTTTTAGTTTATTTTCATTCACTTTCCTCCCAAATGTGAAATGAAAGTTTTGTCAAAAAAACACACAACTTTACCCTAATTTCGGCACCTTCATTTTTACATTTCTTTTAAACACACTTTCTTTCACGTTCCACCTAAAAACAAATCTTGAGAGCAAATTTCTATTAAATCTTTAGGACAACATTTGCTGGTTTTATTAATCTATTCCGTTAAGTATCTATTGTTCGCACTCCTTTTCAAAATGTCTGATAACATACCATTGGAGATTCAAATGGAAGTATTTCATAGATAGTTGGAAATTTATTGTTTCTTACGGTGTTCTCCCGAGTAAGCCTTTTCGTCTTCTTTTATCGTTTGAGTAGGATGAAGTTATCATAAATTATATATGTTTATTAGATGATAATTTTTCTTTAACCCTAGAGCAACACTTTCCTCCATCTTTTCGTCATTTGATGTCAAATCCTATTAATGAATTATATGGCACTTACAGTTATAATGGTAGTTCACACGGATTGTGGTGTTTTTTTCCTTAAAAATTTGTTACTCTTTGGAACCCTTTAATAAAAAAACTGTTGCTATTTTTTTGTCCCTTATGTGCCTAGTAAAGCATGCCATGAAAAAATTGCTTTTGGTTTTGGTGTTCATCCCTTGACTTTTGATCCTACCATTATAAGGATATCATATCCGGAATCTAAAGAAGGACTGTGGTCTGTGTATTTATTTACATTGAGATCCGGGTAGGGGTGCAAACGAGCCAAGCTTTTATCAAGCAACTCGAGCTCGAGTTTAAGCTCGACTCGATCGATCTGAGCTTTTATCAAGCTCAAGCTCGAGCTCAATCCCAATAAACTGGCTTGAAACATATAATGAGCCAAGCTTGAGCTTTTGACAACTCAACTTGAGCACTCAACGAGCTTTTTGAGCCTTCGTATAAATATATTTTCATATTTTTTTATATAAGTAAATAAGAGCTGATTTGAATATTAACCTAATTGTAAGGACTAACTTTATAAAGGATTAAGTATTATATTCTAGAAGTATCATACAATTCTATGATTCTATCTTTCATAAGTGGTTTGTCCTTATTTTGTGTGGTAATAAAATGGTATAGTCATTTCATGTAAAATTCATTTGTTAGTTTTTGTCGTATGTTAAAGTCATGATATGTAAATGTCATTTGTGATAGCTTTTGTGGTGACGTGTAAGCCTTAGTGATGTGGTTGTTTCATATATATAATTTCGAGCTTTTCAATCTAAGCTCAAGCTTTTCTCGAATCCTACTCGAGCCGAGCTCAAGCCTTAATGGTTAAATCTTGACGAGCAATCGAGCCGAGTTCGAGCCAACCTTTGGTTTTTCGAGCCGATATCAGCCTTGTTGAGCTTGGGCTTGGCTCGGCTCGATTACACCCCTAGATCCGGGTGCTGGAAGACTCTTCCGCGTACACATCTGCCTCGTGAATCAATTCGACTAAAATGGTAAACCCATGTTGCTATTGGTTGTTTCATTTATTGGGATGCTGGTGAATGCATTGTTTGTGCTGATGGTGTTTTAAACAAAACTTATATAATCGTTTCATTTGATTTGAATGCCCATAAATTTCAACTGATAGACATACCTAACAGCTTAAGAGTCCACCTCCTAAAAACTTTCTACATGTGTAAGCTGGGAGAGTCTATTGTTATTTATGGAAACGAGATAGGGGATGATTATAAATTGTTCGTTGCATGGGTGATAGAGGTCAAACGCGGTTCCAGAACATCGTTCAAAAGGTTATTCAGCATTGACACCCGTCGAAGTTTAAGCTTAGTTGGATTTACAAATAATAGCGAACCTATAGTTAGAAGTCATAAGCCCCCTATCATTTAACTCACAGGCTTGAAGTCTACAAACCATTGTCATAACAGTTTTGTCCTGTTGGTGTAGAAGGAGACGAAAGTAAAAAAAATTTCAGCTCCTACAACGAATCCCTAATTTTGTTTACTCATCTGGATCCTTTTATATATATCATCTTCTACAATGAATAGCTAATTTTGTCTACACATCCGGATCGTTTTATATATTACAATTACTAAGTTTGCTAGTGTGTCATTTTTGGTTGGTTTGTTGTTTACGTAAATAGATGGTTTTATGTATTTTGCTTAAGTTTATCCAGGAAAACTATGTCCAAAGCTTCCTGTTTCTTTTGCATGATATACTTTTAAATATGGCTTAATTCACTACTGATTCTGTCCCATTCATTTGACGTATCTATATTGTCCGTACAAAAGATAAAGTGAGTGTTGTTTCTAATATAATTACCCAAGAAACAACCATAAAAAAAGTCTAGTTGATACACAAGAACTTACTTTCTTGAATCTTGATAGTTGTAGTATGTTTGTGTGATTGGGGTGCCACTAGTACTCGCTAAAATACATGGTCCGTTCAGTTCACGTAGTATGAATTTGCATTGTTGCTCTGCAAATAGTACGATTATGGTTCTGCATTGTTACTTGTGTGTCTTTGGTTAGGCAAGAGACACTTTTGTATCAAATGTGTGTTTGATCTATTTGGTTTATAAGTAACTTGTAGATAATTTCCTTTTGGTTGGTTGGTTGGTTGTACACTACTAGTTGGTTATACACTACTACAGTAATAATTGGTAGACAATATGGTAGCCTGGTAGGTAATTGGTCAATCAAACATTGGAGAATGTGTAATTTCACATTATATAATAAGTTATATTATAAGCCAGAATTGGGAAACGTGCAATGCGATTAAAAAATTCAACTTAATTAAAAAATACAAATCTTTAGACCCATTACTATTTTACGGAGTAATAAAAAATTAATTTTCAAAACACACCCTCAAGTATGCTAAACGTTACAAAACTGACCTTTAACTTTAACCTATTTACGACTTTTTTATATAACAAACTTTATTTATCAAATATGAAACGTTTGCTCAAAAAAAATCAAATATGAAACGCGTAACTATCGATTAATTCGAAAAAAACGTCTTTGAAAGAATCGTCGAATTGCGAACAAAACGAGACCAATATTGCAATGCTTCTGATATGTGTACGAATTTATAAAAAAGGTTAAAGTTTAATATATATATATATATAACTTATAATTTAAAAATATTTACGAAAATAGTATTTGAGGTTATCGGTTCGTAGCAAGGTGAGTCCCAACAACTGACAAATAGTACTTGACAATGCGCGTGTGACAAACCTCGTTTTATTGTAAACTAAGGGGATAATTTGGCTACAATTATTGTAGCCAACCGGATACAATCCCACTCACAAAATACACAAGAAATGACTCATGGACCCACACGGAGGACTTTGGGACCCACTTTCAGACACAGGAGACCCATAATTTCAGCACAAAATGTAGCCAAATTAGCTACTAGCTACAATAAATTACACACAACTAAAGTTGGGAAAAAAATTACACACTACTAAGGGCCCGTTTGGTATGAGACTATCGGAGAGTTTAGGCTCAAAGAATTGTAAAATTATTTTTTTGGTTTCTCCTGTCTAGACTCGCGCGCTGGCATCATAGAGGAATCTTAATCCAATTTAAATGTCTAGGGATTCAACATTCATAATAATAAAATATTTTTTTATATATTTTTTAATGTTTTTCAACCACACATTTGTTTTTATTTTAAGTTTTTATTTAGATTTATTATTTAAATTTTTTTATAATAATACAGTATATTTTTTCTCTCTTACTTTTCTTTTTTTATTTACACCAAATCAAAATTCTAAACCAAATCAAAATCTAATTCCAAACCCATCTACAAACCAAACGGTAACGCCAATTATTATTTGTCAGTATTTGAGACTCACATTGGAACGGACTGATAACCTCAAAGGCTATTTCCATTAATATTTTAAATATATATATTAAACTTCAATATTTTTTAGAAAATCATGCGCATCTTTGGCTCGTTTTGGAATCGTTTTTTAGAAAATCATGCGCACGAACTGACAGAAGCATTGCAATATTGGGCTCGTTTTGTTCGCAATTCGACGCTCTTTTTGGTGACATTTTTTTTCCGAATGAATCGATAGATATGCGTTCCATATTTGATAAATAAACTTTATTATATAAAAAAGTCGCAAATAGGTAAAAGTTGAAGGGCGTTTTTATAACTTTTAGCAAACTTGAGGGTGCGTAAACGTGAAGGTGCGTTTTGTAAATATTTTAAAAATATATATTAAACTTCAAAATATTTTATACAAGCGTACGAATGTCTGAAGCATTACAATATTGGGCTCGTTTTGTTCGCAATTCGACGATATTTTCAATGACATTTTTTCAGAATGAATCGATAGATATGTGTTTCATATTTGATAAATAAAGTTTCTTATATAAAATAGTCGTAAATAAATAAAAGTTGAAGGTCGCTTTTCTAACTTTTAGCAAACTTGAGGGTGGTTTTTGTAAATTTCTTTTTTATTTCATCGTTAGTCGTGAAATATATATTTTTGTAATTGGTTCCTACTGTTCACATGAACAGTTTCTACTATGGATAAGTCGGCACGCGCCGATATGATGAACTCTCAAAAGTTGGTCCACTAGAACCGACTTGATGAGAACCATTGCTGAGAAGGAAGAATTCCTTAAGAATTACAGAGCAATGTAGCTCGAATCATGTTTTTGTTTTTATTTCGTAAGCTTATGTTTTTTTAGTTCCATATGTTGTATGTATTCCCGTATTGTAATATTTGTAGTTTTTATCCTATGTTGTACATTGGTTAATATATGTAACTTAACTGCTATGTTGTATTTCTTATGTAATCTGAAAAATGTTGTATTTTTAGAATTGTTTAGTCAGGTTGGGAGCTGCATTATACTTAAAAACAAACTACACCCGTAATCCAAACACCCCTTAAATGTTCACTGTATGTTATTGGAATGAGAAATGTAGACTTGAAAGTTAAAACTGCAAAATGCAGTTTCAATCACCCCCTAATAATATTTTGTTGTTGGTCATATATTTAATTGATACGTAGTACTACTTAAGTTAAAATAAATAAGGGGCAATGTCGTAAACTCGTAATAACAAATGTTTGACTTTCATCCTAAATGTGAAATGAAAGTTCTGTTAAAAAAACACACACCACTTTCCCCTAATTGTAGTACTTTCAAGTTTTAAAATTAATTTTTTAATCTTCACTTCCCTTTAGTTTCCACCCAAAATTAAATCTTGAGAACTCAAATCTATCCTGGTTGGTTTTATTATACTTCTTGTTGATCCCACTTGAATAGATCTTGAATTCCTTAGCTTGTGTAAGGTTTAGTTATGCAAGATAAATCCTACATAACTATGGTAGAAACTTTGTAAAATATATCAAAGACTATGCGGAATCTAATCTTTGATCAATAAGAAGAATATGCAATAGAACAATAATTCTTATGAACACACAGATTAACAAACAAAGCTTCAATATATTAATATGAATACTCTAACTAGTATTAGGGTTACAAAACCTTGATGCTATAACGATATCAAAACAAAAGATTTCTAGATTTCTGGATAGCAAACTCTATGCCCTAGGACCTCCTTTTATACACCAAGGAGTCATAGTCGATTTACAATATATTCTTAAAACTTAGAATATTCACTATGATCTATTCTATAAATAACTCATACTTATCACGTAGGTAATCATGATCTCCAATCAATCTTTATCCTTTCTTCTGTCTTTATCCTTTCTCTGATAGTAGAAACTCTTTCAGCAGTCTTAATCTTTGAGCAGTTGTAACTTTTGTACTAGCAGCATTAACTTAGCACCAGCAGTAGTAACTTATACACCAGCAGCATTAACTGTGTACAAGCAGTAGTAACTACTTAGAATATTTTCTTCAATCTTCACCAGCAGTACTAACTTTACTCTAGCAGTACTAACATATACTAGCAGTAGTAACTAGCAGTACTAATATACACTAGCAGTACTAAGTTACACTAGCAGTACTAAGTTACACTAGCAGTAGTAACTAAGTACACTAGTACATGTACTAAGTACTTTGCATACTTTTTATTAACTTAGTGCTACCATGTAGTAACATAAAAACCTCAGCACAGTAACTCTAAAAAGATCTTTTAAACTCCCAACAATCCTCACCCTAAACTTGATATTTCTCTCCAAAATCATCCAAGTTTCTTTATTGAAAGCATCATTAAATCACCATGAGGATGCTTTCAAACACTACATTGATTCTTGAGCTGTTTTGTGGAAAGTTTAAAGAAGCTAATATACCATTTCCCCCCCCCCCCCCAATTCACTGAAATATCCACATTGAAAGCTCAGCTCCTCCGCTAGCCCCCCCCTCGCCCACCCCCCTTACCCCTCCCCCCCTTAAAAATAGCAAAGAATGCAGAATGCCTTCTTATAGAAAAAAAGCTCCCCGCTCTAAAATTACAAAAAAAAAGCTCCCCTCCAAATGCCATTCACCTTACTCCAAGCTCCTCTTTTTACGCACCTTCGTCTCTTCCTTCTACTAACAGCCCTATTAAGCCTCAGCTTACCTTATTTCCCTTTCACATGCCCTGCCCTAAAATAGCCGCATTGCCTAATTAACTCCAAAGCCCCTAGCCCCTTCCTCTTCAAGCCCGCTCCTGCAAAATAGCTAAGCGTCCCACTCTCCCCCAAAAAAAAGGCCGTCTGCTCTCCTTGCATCTCTTGCCACTTCTAGCTTTGAGCCCCATAAGCTCCCCTCCTCTGCTAAGCTCTCGCTCCCCCCCTTCTTCTCTAAAGCAGCACTTGCAAGCCCCTCATCTTCTAGCCCCATACCCTTACCTCTGCCTCCTACTAGCTCCACTCCTAACCCCCTCTAAAAGCGCTTTCCCCTCCCCCCATCTATAGCCCCGTTCTACCCTGCCCGCCCTCACCCCCTTCCCCTTCATCTTTTCCACCCTCAAAAAAAGCCTTAGCCCACCTCCCCCCTGCCAAAAATAAGCTAAAGCTTCTCCCGCCCCTCCACCTAAAAAAAGCCCTCCTAGCCCTCCCCCGCCCCTTAGCCCGACCCCCCCCCCTTAAAGTGCTCCCAGCCTTCCCCACCAAGCTAAAGTCTTCATTTTAAAACTCCTTCCTTTGCTTTCCGCGCCGGGCCCCCCTCCATCCCCCCCCCTTTTAATCTCAATGCTTTCCCCCCGCTTAGCATAAAAGCCTAGATGCTAAAATATCAACGGATCCACTCTTTCATTCGTTAGTACTGCCCGCAAAGCCCCTCTCTCTCCCCCAGCCTCGCTCCCCTAAAAGCCCTCCTACCTCCCTTATTTAACATAATATCGATAATTGTAGCAAGTGTAAGAGGATCTCTCTTTTCTACCTAGCATATGAAAAATGTGCATCATGTTTAGCATCCTTAAGAATGAACTTCCAAGTGAGTCATATATTTTCCAATCCAACACTCTGTAAATCCTATTGAATTTCCCCATACTTGAATCTTCAACATGTGGATCAAACATTGTCTTTAAATCTCCCAAACCCATAGCAATCTCTCATAACCCTCCTCTGTCCTTGTTGACCCATGTTTAGCTTTTACCAATTTCCATAGGGTTTCCAAATCTTCCCTGTCAAAGCTTTTGAGCATATGACTGAAGACTAAGTACATCTTTGAACTTCCATCAACCCTGATTATTTTGTAAATAGTTTCATTCCCTTCTTTATGGATCTGTAGTCAACAATGCTTGGAGGCATAGTTGCCAAGAAATCCATCAATTGCTATTATCCTCTTTATCAGGAACAACTTCTATTAGATCTTTGAGAGCTCTGCTGTTGTTTCTTATCCTCCAAACACCTTTGCTTCTTAATACTTTCTGTTCTAGCTTAGTGCCTTGCGTTGCACCCCCGCCCCCAAGCTCCTTTGAACTGCTCTCATTTGTGCTATCTCTGCTTCACTTTCTTGGAACGTCTCCTTCTACCAACTCATCCGTACTTGGGAAACAAAGTATTCACTCTTTTTCATTGCTTTGTCAAACAATTCTTGAAATTTGGCAAAGGACTTGTTCTTCAAATCTTATGTACTTCCATCCTTCAATGTTTTTTTAAGATAAGTACACAGAAAACTCCTTTGTTGAGCTCTTGTTTGGTGGATTGTTCCTCTTTCTCTACTGCTCTTCTTACAGCAAGAAAAGTTTTCTTTCTTGCTCTAAGAATTGATAAATAATATTGCCTTTTTCTACCTATCCAATTCTTCTTCTCTTGAGCTCAGCATTCTTGAGCCACACTTGATAATCAGCTTTCAACTCAGCCTGAACATCATCCTAAGCTAATGTTCTACATCTTTAATTCTTGTTGATCTTTTTCTCTGGCATAGCCTTTCTTCTCTTCTTTTCTCTTCGGCTTGAAGCTTGAAGGCAAGTTTCTTCATCAAGCTCAATTGATCTTCTGACAATTTACTTCACAGGTTTTTGGTTCAACCATTTTGCTTACCTTTATCCTGAACAATATGAGGTAAAACAGGTTGTTGTGCCAAAAATGTTGGAGATAAGGTCTAGCTCCTGTTCATGAATAACAATCCCATTAGCTTTGGGTCTTGTGCTAGTAGTTGTTTGATGCTTGGTAGTTAAGCACATTTCAGTTGCAAAATCTGCTTTAAAGCCAAAGTAATCTCATCATCGGTTATAACAGTTGTTGTAGTTGTAGCAGCACTAACTGGAATTGTACTAGCAACTTTAACAGCAACTTCACTTTTAACAACCACCTCATCATCAACTAAGTCACGTACTTCAAACATATTTGTATCAGCATCAAAATGAGTACTAACTAAGTTAATTCCTGCATCAGCATCAATATCAGCTATCCCTCCCGCTGGTTCGGAAGCAATCCCGCTCACCCCAAACAATCTTCATCAGAGGAAATCTCACTCTCCAGATAAACCAACCTCGTATAATCTTTCGAAAGCACCATGAGTACTATGACCCTTCCTTTCTTCTTCTATGTCTCTTAGACCCTCCTTTTTCAAACTTGTAATCGGTCCGAGCTTGATAGGTCTTAGTTTTCTCTGGAATCATAACTCTACTTTTCAAGTTGGTACATAATTGCCATCATTCCTTTAGTTTTTAGTCTATCCTTACCACTTCAAGTTGTTTTACCACTTTGCAGCAGTTGGATCATTAAAGTTTTTAGATACATTCTCAAAACCCCATGTTTGAGCAATAGTATCCCCCATCTGGTTACCTTTGCCACAAGGACCACCACCTGACAGTTCCTAGGAACTGTCATTAGGTGTTGCCTTGGATTGGGTCTTATTGATGTTACCCCTATCTTGCTCTGCATCTAAGCTAGTAGCAGTAGTGGCAGCCTTTTCCAAACTGTCATCCATCTCCTCATTAATAGCCTCATCTGCTATATTGGTTGTAGGATCACTAGGCTGAGGTACCTCAGTGTCCTTTCTCTTTGGCCTTCTTAATCTTTGTTTCTTTTGAGTTAAGATGTTGATGGTTGAATAATGGTGGGTGTGTGATGGGGATCAATGGGTATTGCTAAACCTTCCCCCATTTCAGCATGATTTTGCACCACCATTGTTGGAAACAAAGGTGTTTCCCTTCCTGAAAAACCTTTTCTTACCCTCTTCATATTTCCAAATATCTTCTTAGTGTGAGAGGGTGCATCATAAATTATCTTGTGACTTTGCATCCCTTCAAGTTGTTTCTCCAAAAATACTTGCACAAACCTTTGATACATAAAAAATGTACCCACATTATCCAAGTTCTTCACCATACTTTCAAAAATATACTTTAAAAAGTTAAACTTCTGATTTGTAGCTAGGCAGGTAATTGCAGATATCATAGTACTACTAAATTCATTCCATGCAGTAGTGAAATTTCCATTATGGAGAAAAGAATGC
>BQNB010011550.1:41324-51386 GCA_026074375.1 Tanacetum coccineum
CCAAGATCTCTCACTAAAGAAACACAGCTCAAGACCTAGTAGTTTTAGTATATATAGGGCTATTGTATTTCATTTTTAGTGTCGAATTTTGTTACAGTCAAAAGCTTATTAACAAGTTTGTACCATTTTAATATTGTCTTTTTAATACATTGTCATTTAAATTTATGTCTTTTAAATATTTGCATTGTAATTCTTTTAAGTTAATGAAATTTTCTGTTTTTCTTTAAATACTTGTCATTTAAGTTAAATTGTCTTTAAATATTGTTATATAAGCCTTTTTATAAGCTTTTGAGTTATTAGAAGTTATATAAAGTTTGTGTAACTTTCTGTCTAAAAAATCAAGAAAAATCACAAAAAGCTCACCCCTCAAATTACCTCAGCAATATTGGATGATAAGCTAGCCTTGGAAGAGCTTATAGAACACACTAGCTTGTTTTTGACAAGCTAGATCTTGTAGATCATCTTTATTTGCCCTGTTTTGAGCAAGGGTACTTGTGAGTTTTTCTCATTTTTCCATTTTTTCTTTTAACTATTCAAGTGCTTATTATTGCTTATTTCCTACTTTTCATTGCTTATTTATGTTTTGTTATGCTTATTTATGCTTTGTTATTGCTTTAATATCATTGGTTTGAGTTTTTATGCAAATCTATCATTTATATGCTTTTAGTGCTTATTTACCTATTTGCTTATTTAGTACTTATTGTTGTGTGCATTGTGTTTATTTTTGCTTAATCTTGTTTGTTAATCCGCTGTTTTCATTTACCTAGCCTTAACTCTTTTAAAAACAGTTTAAAAAGTCACTTTGAAAAGATAAAGGGGTGTTTGGGATAGTGGGTCAAACGGGTCAAAACAGTTTTTAAAAACCATTGGGTCATTTGGCTATCTTTGACAGCACTCTTTAAGTAGTCCTTAATCTGATTTGAAAGGTTTTTAGGTCCCAAAGGTTTGATTTTAAAGTTTTTTTTAAGTGGTGTTGAAAACTGATGTGACAGATCAGTTTACAATAGCTTATCTGATTAAGCTGTCAAAACCAACTTTCAAGTGTTGTTATTAAGTCTTTTTATGTGTCAAATGCAGTAGAGTAAAGTTCTTTTGGTATCCTTGTGTTTTATCTAATCTGTCAAAAAATTTCCTTAAATATCTTTAGTCTTATAAGTTCCTTTTTCATTTTTAATTTTGAGTCACTAAAATTGTTTTTAGCTTCTAGATTTTGAGCATAAGCTCATTACAAGTCTATCTCCATCTGTTTTAACTAGTTTTTAAATTTTGAGCTTATTTGCTAGCTTATTTATAGGCTGCAGATAAGCTCTTTGTCCTTTCAAAAACACTCAGCATATGCTGAGTGTTTTTAGCCCTTTTCCTTAGCTTTTTAATAGCTCAATTTTCTTTTAAACTCCTTTCTTTTTGCTGTTTTAAAAGCTCCTTAGGTCAAGCTTTTTAGGGATTTGCCTCATTAAGCCATAAGGTTCTTTTAAGCTGGTTAAATTTAAGCCCAAAAGTACTCCATTGGGCTGATTTAGTAGATTTTTGCCTTAAGTGCTTATTTGCCATTTTTGCTTTTCTGCCTATTTACCTTAGCTCATTTTTGTTTGTCCTTGCTTATTAGGTTATTTAGCTTATCTGTTTTAGCTTTCCTTGTTTTTGCCTTAGCTTATTTTTGCTTATAACAGCAGTTAGCCTCTCCTAGTCCTTAGTGTAAAAAGTGAATTCTGCCCCTTTAGTTGCTTATTTTCTAGCTTATATTTACTTTTTGTAAAAAGTTGTTTTTTTTAATTTGCTTATTTTTTCTAGTTTTATAAGTTTTTTTTTTAAAAAGAAAAAAATGTTTTTGAAAAAAGGTGAGGCATGAGATTCGAAACCATGACCTCCCTTATAGCACACACTAGTCCCACACGTCCCACACACTAACCAACTGCCCTTAGGTCTTTTTCAGTTACTAGTCTACCTTACTTTAGTTTTATACACACTTTGTTCATTTTTGGGCTTATCTAGATAAGCTGGCACCACCATTTTAATTTTCTTAGATCCAGCACACTTTAATCTACTTTTCGTCATTTTTTCATATTTTTCGAAAATTGTTTACTATTTTTAATTAATTTTTCTTTTTAAAACAGTTTTTAATTTATTTAAAATTATTAAAAAGTCAAAACAAATAAAATTCTTTTTTAAAAAATTTTCTTTTATTATTTATGTCCTAGGAAAATTAATTTTGCATCCGTAGGGTTTAAATTTCAAAATTTCATTTTTTAAAGAAAGGGTTTCGACCCCGTTCTCGTTTTTAGGGTTTAATCACTCGTTTGCTTTTGTTTTTAGATTTCCCTTATCCGTTTTTGCATTTTAATAGTAGAAATTAGAAACCAATTCCAAAAATCCTTAACCATTCAAATTACGTGATCACAAACGTCTTCGATTTTCAATTTGCACCTCGTTGGGAGAACGACCCGGGGGATTTTTGATTTTTTTTCTTTGGATAAAAGGAACTTCTAAGAGTCTTTCGGAATACTTACTTATTATAATTGAATTATAATCTTGAAATTATCCTTATATATTTATTATATTTATTATAATTTATATATACAAAAAGGCTAGTTTTAAAGGTTATATCACAAGTCTATAAAGCATGCAAGAACATGTGCGATTTTTGTGAATACGTTTGAAGATTAGTTTTTGAAGACCCTTCCCTCGTAAAGTTATCATTTTCCGTTTGTGAATATTTTCTTTGTTTAAAAATATAAAAAAAAACACAAAAATATTTTTCATTTTCTTTTATTAGTATTAGTAATAAAAAAAAAAAACAAAAAAAAATCAAAAACATAAAATTTTGTCCTTAATCAAGAAATAAAATCATCATCAATAGAATGCTTGCATCTTGATCATTATCATAATAAGTTCCCGACAAAAGATCAAAAATTCCTTTGTGTCACTAGCGACTAACGATCCCTTTAAAATTTAACAAAACTCTAAGAGGAGTATAGAGGAGGTTGTTCCGAAGAACTATTCGACCCGAAAGAAGAAGAGGTTTTTAATAGCTTTCGCAGCTTTCCTACTCCTCCGCTCCTTTGTGCGTTTTTTCTTTTTAAAGAGCTACCGTGACAAGCATGTCATTATGGTTTTAAAGTTATTCCATCAAACGTTTTGTCCATTAAAAAAAATTGTAAAATCAATTGAAAAACCAAAAATATTTTTATTTTAATCTTTTTAGTGTATGCGCACTCGTTCTTCTTCTAATCTCGTTGGTAATTCTTTTTCTAATCCAACCACCACAAACCCGAAACGTCGTAATCGTAGACGTTCTAATCAAAGAGTCGAACCGTTCGCTCTTGAAGAATCACCCGTAGTTACGATGGCCGATCAACGTACTATGGCGGAATTGCTCCGTGCACCCACCGAGGGTTATGCGGAGGCAATCGTGGTTCCACCAATTCTTGCTGAAGCATATTTCGAACTCAAGCACAGTCTCATTAATATGATGACTTCGGACCAATTCTTCAGACTTGAGAAAGACAATCCTCATGACCACATCCGTTGGTTTAACAAAATAACTTCCACAATCAAATACAAGGATGTGCCGAATTCAGCGATTAAGCTTATGCTTTTTCCTTTCTCTCTTGCGGGGGCAGCCCGTCGTTGGCTTGAAAAAGAACCCCCTCGTTCTATTCTCACTTAGGAGGATATTGGTCCAAATTTAATTCAACGAAATTCTTCCCCCTCTCAAGAACGACAAACCTTGGAAAGGAAATTTCTAATTTTCAACAACGGTTTAATGAATCGTTTCATGAGGCGTGGGATCGATACAAAGATCTCCTTCGTGCTTGTCTTCGGTCATGGTTTCACCGAATTGCACCAACTTGATACTTTCTACAATGCTTGAACCGACCGAAACTCAAGATTCCTTGAATTCCGTCTGCCGCCGCGGTGGCAATCTCTTGGAAAAGAAGTACTCAAGACGTGTTGACGATTCTCAAAACAAATCCAATGTCCGCAATTCACGAAACAAAATGATTGTTTCATCCAAGTGAAACAAGTGATGGTAATTCTTCTTCTTCCGGTATAGCCAAACTTACTCATACAGTAAATCAGCAAACGAGTGCTGTGACTACCGCTATGACGGCTATTCTTAAAAAATTTCAAGCAACCCCACCTCCAGCTTTCATAAAAGCTGTTGAGGAGATTTGTGTTACTTGCGGTGGTGCTCATCCTTATTATCAGTGTCTCACCGCCGATGGCAACACTTTCCTCCCAGAATATTCGGGATAATATTCAAGGATATGTTGCAGCAGCCACGGTAACTACAATCAGTAAATCTGTTATCGTCCTCCAGGTGGGTTAAACAAACAAGACATCGGTTTTGTTCAACAAAACGGGCAAAATAAATCAAAACCAGTTTAGCCAACCTCAAGGATATAACTGAAGAACATTTCAATCAAAATGCAATTTATCAAGCTCCAATTCAACAAAATCAAAGTGTTTCCTTTCAGTGAGATTGGTAGAAATTTAGAAAATGAATGACGTTAACAATGAAAGCCAAGCAAGCTCAATTATAAATTGAAAATGAGTTTAAGGACTGAATGCAATCTTTGATTCAAGCTTCAATTTCAAATCAAACAAACGAGCTTAAGAACATGATGACTAGCTTTTTCCAAATGAACACCGCTTCTACTTCGGGTTCGGGATCTCTCCCTAGCAACACCGTTGCTAACCCGAATGATGAATTAAAAGCCATTACCACTCGAAGTGGTCTTGTTCTTGATGGACCTACCGTTCCTATGCCTCCTCCATTCATTAATCCAGAGGAGGATGAACGTGTAGAGGAGACTTTACAGACCCAGAACATGGTGAGTATACCATTAAGGTCCCACCTCCTCTTGTCCAAAAAGCTAAACCTCCCTCTCAACGGAACTTTGTGATCACCAAAGGGATCCTCGTTATCCTCATATCCCTTATCCGTCAAGGATGAACCAAGAAAAACAAAAAGAAAAAGATGAAGTCCAAATCATAAATTTTGGCACATGTTTAAACAACTTTACACATCATACTCTCTTGCCGATGCTTTGAAGGAAAGGGAGGGGGGGGGGGGGGGGGGGGGGGGAGGGGCGATCTCTAAACCCAAAAATACCAAAAAATGCTGTAATCTCATCCTATCCAACAAGGAGAAACTTATTGAATTGGCAAACACACCCCTTAATGAAAATTGCTCAGCGGTTATCCTAAAGAAGCTACCCGAAAAGCTAGGTGACCCTGGGAAATTTCTCATTCCGTGTGGTTTTAGTGAGCTCAAGTGCAAAGCCCTAGCCAATCTAGGTGCTAGCATCAACTTGATGCCACTCTCGGTTTGGAAAAAGTTAGGATTACCCGAGCTTATTTCCACCCAAATGAATCTTGAACTTGCTAATCGTGATATTTGCACTCCGAAAGAATTGCAAGAGATGTCTTTGTTCCGGTTGGAAAGTTCACATTCCCTGCTGATTTTGTCATTGTTGATTATGAAAGCGATCCTCGTGTCCCCCTCATCTTGGGAAGACCTTTCTTACGGACCGCTCGTGCTTTGATTGACGTTCATGGAGAAGAAATGATTCTCCGTGACGGTAATGAAAGACTAATCTTGAATATGAGACATGACACTTCAAGCTATTCAAACGAACCTCATCAAGAATCAATCAACATGATTGATGTCTATAATGTTTCACATGAGGAAATTCTTAAAGATTTGTTTGCAACAAATCATCCAAGTGGCAATCCCACTCCGATTTCGGAACCCGAGACCAAGTCTTCTTCTTCTTCTTCCCCCTGACACTTACTTCCATCGAAGAAAGTGATTTAATTTGGGAAGAATTCGAAGCTTATCTCGCAAGTGATTCATTTCTACCGGGAAATAGTAATCCTTCATCTCCTCTCCTCCTTTACATAATTCTATAAGTGGTATTTAAACCACGGTCTTCTTCACCTAGGTCTCCTAATTTTCTGAGACTAGCGACTATTTTCTTGAAGAGTTCGCCGATGAACCTGCTCACATCACATTTCCACCAGGAAATAATGATCTTCCCTTTGATGCCAAATCCGATCTTCGAGAAATAGAGTATTTGCTTAACTATGTACCTACCAAGGAAATGGATTCTATTCTCGAAGATTCGGTTGATGAAAATTCTCTTGATGACAATCTTGATGATACCATTTCTAAGATGTTCACCAATGAACATGCTCTTGATTACTCATCCCCACCATTATGGGATGATTATGATGATGAGCTTTTTGATCTTAAATCGTTAATGATGATACAATATGATGATCTTTTGACTCTAAGGAAGAAGAAAATCAAAGATTTCGAAAAACTTGAATGATGAACTTGCTCTTCCTGGATCAAGTGATTTCCTTACTTTTCCCGAGTATGACTCGGTTTTCTATGAGGATTTTTCCGAGGTTGATACTTTGCGTGCGACCTCCCGGTTTTCCTCTCGTTCAACAAAACCAAGGAAATAACCAAAACCGTTACAACCAAAACCGGGGAAATAATTACAACCAAAGCCAAATTTATCGACCTCCGATTAATCAACCCCCGGTTCACCAAGCTCCACCTTACCAAGCTCCGGCTCCGCAAACACAAGGTGTGACTAAGAACGATTTTGAAAGCTATGTCAAAGCTAATGATGCGGTTATGAGAAACATGCAAGACCAAAACCATAATTTCAAAATCAAAATGAACCAATTTAGCGGACATCGCTTTCCAAGTTTGTGAATGTGAATTCCAATACCGCTTCTACTTCAGGTTCAGGGACACTCCCTAGTAATACCATTACTAACCCGAAGGTAGATTTGAAGGGTATTACCACCCGAAGCGGTGTTGCTTATCAAGGACCCACGATTCCTACTACTTCTTCTTCTCCTCCTAAAGTAGTGGAACGTGAAACCGAGGTGACAAAGGACACGGTGCCTCCTACTAATAACGGAAGCACCAAAGACGTCCAACCTCCGGTTGTCCAAGTTCAACCTCAAGTACCAAATTCTGAGCCCGTTGTTGCTCCCGTTAGTGCTCTGATGCCTAACTTGAAACCGTCAATTCCATATCCTTCGAGACGTAATGATGAAAGGCGCCGTGAAAAAGCTAACGACCAAATTGAGAAATTCTACGAAATCTTTAAAGATTTGAGTTTCGAAATTAGCCTCACGGATGCTTTGATTCTTATGCCAAAATTTGCCTCGACTCTTAAAGCTTTAATTGGAAACAAAGAAAAATTAAGTGAAATGGCTAGAACTCCTTTGAATGAGCATTGCTCGGCGGTTATCCTCAACAAGTTACCCGAAAAACTTGGAGACCCCGGCAAATTTCTCATACCGTGTGATTTTCCCGGAATGGATGAGTGCTTAGCCTTGGCCGATCTTGGCGCTAGCATAAATCTCATGCCATTATCCGTGTGGAAAAAGCTTTCTCTTCCGGAGCTCACTCCTACTTGTATGACTCTTGAACTTGCGGACCGTTCGATTACCCAACCGATCGGTATCGCCGAAGATGTCGACGTAAAAGTAGGAAAGTTCCAATTCCCGGCCGACTTTGTAGTCGTAGACTTTGATGCCGATCCCCGAGTCCCCCTAATTCTCGGGAGATCCTTCTTAAAGACCGAACGTGCTTTGATTGATGTTTACGAAGGAGAATTAACTCTTCGTGTTGGAAAAGAAGCCGTAACATTCAATCTTGATCAAACTTCGAGATACTCCTCTAATTACGATGCCATACGACGACGAACCGAATCGACATCTCAGAAATTGGCTTGTGAGGAGTATTCTCAAGAATTTCTTGGTTTCTCCGATGTGATCACGAGTGGCAATCCCACTCCTTATTATGACCCGATCGTTTCTACCTCTTCTCTGACTCTCACTCCCTTCGGGGATAGTGATTTTCTTCTCGAAGAAGTCGATGCTTTCATCGATCTTGAAGATGATCCAACCTCACCGGAAGTTGATGACTCTTACTATGACCCGAAGGGGGATATTCTTCTTCTTGAATCATTTCTCAATGATGATCCATCATTACCCCCTCCCACTCAAGGAAATTATTTGTCAGAAATTCGAAAAGAACTTAAAGTTTGTGAAGTTAAAACTGATAAATCTTCAATTGATGAACCTCTTGATGTCGAACTCAAGGACTTACCTCCTCATCTCGAATACGCATTTTTGGAAGGTGATAACAAGTTGCCCGTCATAATTGCAAAAGACTTGAGTGTCGAGGAAAAAGCCGCTCTCATAAAGGTTTTAAAGTTACACAAGCGAGCCATCGCTTGGAAACTCTCCGACATCAAGGGTATTAACCCAGAATTTTATACTCACGAGATTCTTATGGAAGAGGACTACAAACCGGCAGTTCAACACCAAAGACGGGTGAATCCAAAGATCCACGATGTCATCAAAAAGGAGGTTGAAAAACTTCTTAACGCTAGATTAATTTACCCGATCTCGGATAGTCCTTGGGTAAGCCCCGTACATTACGTACCAAAAAAGGGTGGCTTTACCGTTGTTGAAAATTATAAAAATGAATTGATCCCAACTCGATTAGTTACGGGTTGGCGTGTATGTATTGACTACCGAAAGTTAAATGAAGCCACCTGATGTTCGCTAAAATACACATCATTTATACCTCTTAAAACACTATTAAACGGACTAAAAATACTAAAATATGTTTAAATATATTGCAAATTTGTTTGTTTGGTATTTTTATGTCTTGCAGGTAAAAGGATTGGAAAACGGTACAAAAACAGAAATTATCAGGCTCAATTTGGTCAAGTTTAATTATTGCTCAAAGCCAAGATGAAGTCGTGAAAAGTCCTCGAACATGCCATCGGAAAGAGCACGAGAAAACGAATTCAACGGTGCCTTCGGATCTTATTGGGCCAGCCCGTAACCCATTTTATGGGTCGAGCCAGCCCAATCCCAATCTAAGCCCAATAATAAGCCCAAGTTAAAAGTTGCAAAATCTGAAGATATATTTTGAGAGGGGATGACGTCACCATGATGTCATAGTCATGTGATATGAAATTAAATCAAGTGGTATCATGTGCTACTCCACTATCATTTCAAGGGCGAATGGCATACCGACATGTGGCGATGATTTTTTATATCTCAAATTGAAATTTCTGTTTGAGTACACACAATGATCCAACAGTCCTCACTCATGCGTTTGATTTAAGCAAATATGGGAGACGCGTGTCACAATTGTAGCGGCTGATTTTTTTTTCATAGTACCTCAATCCGTGTGAAGGGAAATGGGACCAAATGATTGGCTCAATCATTCCCCAATCATTGGGATCAATTTACAAATATAACCCTCTCTTGGATATAAATACAGGACGCTCCTTTCAATTTGAGATATAGTTTTTAGTTTTTTTTAAAGTTTTCTTTAGTTTCTTTTTAGCTTATTAATGTTTTGGCTTATTTCAAATTTGTAAAATCTTTTTCAGCTTAATCTAGCTTATTGTAATAAGATGTTTGTTTATTAATGATGAAGGTGTTTGGTTGCTTATTCTTCTTTCTAATCTTTTCCTAGATTTTTTTCATTTTAGCTTATTTCGACTATAAGCTTGTTCTTAAAGCTTATTTTTGAAACTTATTATCTCAGCTTATTTAGATTTAAGTTCGAAATAAGATAAGCCATATCACAGCTTATTTTGTTTGTCTACTTACTTCTTTAATAAATTTGAGTATATAAGCTATTAAATAAGTTTTCGGTTTTAGCTTATGTCCAAATAAGCTATTTCTTAATGCCTAATTCATTTCTCTTCCAGCTTACTTCTTCTGTTCACATAAGCTCTTTAGTGGCTTATTTGATATAGATATAAGCTTACATAACTCAAATAAGCTACGACTTATTAAGTTTAGTAACATTTTTTTTATCTAGCTTATTCATTTAAGTTCGATTTGATCTAGCAATAGGATGCCACGAGTATTCATTTACTCAGCTTATTATTAAGCTTGTGACCTCCTTGAATGATTAAGAGCTTATTCGGTTAAAATTTAGCTTATTTCAAACATTTTAGATTATAAATTGGTTAGCATAGCTTGTATTTGTTTAATTCG
>BQNB010011550.1:51742-68328 GCA_026074375.1 Tanacetum coccineum
ACTATTGTTATATTAGAACTCTACCAATGAAAGATGAACGTCTCAACCTCCCCCGAAGTCAAGGACGCATGCTTTGAGCATGTCTTCCAAGGTCTGGATGGTACACTCACTCTGACAGTCGGTCTGAGGGTGGTAAGCCGTACTCATGTCTAACCGGGATCTTAGTGCGTCTTGCATTGATTGCTAAAACCTTGATGTGAAATAACTATCATGATTGAATATGATCGAGATCGGCACACCGTGCCTAGCAATGATCTCATTAAGACAGAGCCTAGCTAACCTATTTAATCTTATAGTCCTCACACATAGGTAGAAAATAAGCAGACTTAGTTAACCGGTCTATAATGACCCAGATTGCGTCATGCCTACTACTAGTCCTTGGTAGCTTCGTAACAAAGTCCATTGCTATTCTCTCCCACTTCCACTCGGGGATTTCAAACAGCCCCCCCCTTATTCAACTCAGTGATTTCAGTTGCTGCAAGAAAGCCATAAAAATTAAATTGCCTACTGATGTCAACATTTACCTTTAAACAAGTCAAACATCTAGCTAACAAGAAACGAAACCCCCTATAAACCCTCTCATTCTTCCACTAACACATAACACTACATATCATAATACATCTAGTCAGATCCTTGAAGAACATAAGTACTATCGAATATCGAGTCCTACGACCAATTTATGAAGGATCCTCACACCACCCGTTAAAAGGAACCCAAATCTTCTATCTAGAAAATAATAACACTATCTCTAAACTCCTACGGTTCTAATTAGTTGCTATCTAACCCTCCGTTATATTCGTCGCTCATCAGAAGCTCTTCTTCTGAGACGCTAAGTATCTTACCGCTTGATGACTCCGACTGAAGGGTGCCTTGTTCGATAGCACAATTCTCTTAGGTTATCACCTCTCCTTCCCACTTAGTGCATCACTACTACAATTTATGCTATTACAAGGATGGTAATACTGATTTCGGTGTCATAGTCACATAAACACAGACTACAATACAATCGATTTCTGACGCGATTTTAGTTCACTTTTCTTGAAGAAATGCTGGAGCACACATGTGACTCTGTTTTTTTAAAAAAAAAAAAAAAAAAATATTACGACGCTCTTCGTCCCGTACAAGTAGTGTAACACCCCATCTAAGAACGGGACAATTGTCACACTTATGGCATCAAAACAAACGCAAGCTGAAGACTTTATTCACAAAAATGGTTCAACAAAGCTCCTCAACAAAACAAAGGAATAAACTAGGCTAGAACGATAAATGACCTGTCAAATAAAATAAAATCAACACATAGTATAAAGTAGAAGTACTCAAATCCAAAATTCAAAGTTTGAGCGAATTTTAAATGGAAATGGGAAATTATCATCCATTTGGTCCCTACGACTCCCTAAGCACTCTTCAGTCTCATAACTCAGGCAACCTCTTATTACCTGCCGCGGAGAAAAGAAATGAGCTTAAGCTAAAAAAGTCTCCAAATGGCGAACAGATATAGACAGATAAAAAACATAAAAGACTAGATCAAATTGCAAGTAAACACAAATGCTGGAACCACCATAAGCTGGTAGTAGAGATTTCATATATCATACGAACTGAACGAAACAGATACTCAAACAAAACATAAAGAAATGCCCACCGAGCTCAAACAAATGTCTAAAGCATGACACATGCTTAGACCCTACAATCAAAAGCATATCATATCGTATCAAATTGTACATGAGAGCTGCAGCTCCAGATGGTACCCTACAAATGTGAATGGGTGTTGGCACCACACTAAGCCAAGCATCCAAAATCATATCCAATCCCTACACATATTAAGCTAGGATGCATACCATACGCCCCCTACAAATCAAAATCAAATCATATATGCCAAGTGCATAATGAGCACTACAACAAAAATGGGGACGCGTGCCTGAACACACTAACCACAGATAGATGTCACGCTATTGGTGCCACAATGACGCTGCCAAGGTACCTCCTGGCTATTAATAGCCGGTAATCGATCAAATGAAAGGCCATATAACATTATCGGAGCACACATAATATAACCAAGAAGGTCATGATCAAATCATACGAATAAACTCATCCAGGCAGTTTCAAATGAAGCATAATATCAAACGAATAACAAAGGCTCAACGAAGTATTATCAGATAAGATAGCAACAATAATGAATCATAGGATGAGAAACATAAATAGGGATTTCAGCGAGGCAAATAGATACTGAGCAAAAGTCATGAGAATCCTTAAAAGAAAGGATAGATTAATCGTAACCTTAATGGACAAACCGACGCGTACTCGAAAACACAATTAACTCCTGCTTATAGAATTCATCTACAAATATTTGAGTTAATTATAATTTTAGCAATTGTAATGAAGATTCATAGCTAACTATCAAGTTTATTCTAATTTAAATAATAATGGAGAAGCCATAGCCTGAACTCAAATGTTGGAATCTCTTTAGGAGACCATATGTATAGCAAATCTTCATAGTATGCTTTACCGTACTATTGTATAGGTATAAAAATTTCATTTAATTGCACAAATGTTAAAGAAAATAATAAATAAGTTTTGAAAAATCATGTAGATGAATATTGTAAAGAGAATATAGTCAAGGAACACTTGAATTGATCAATGAGTCGTTAGTTTCCATAAATATTAGCCAACTTAACCGTTATACATATATATATTGTAATAGCTATCAAAATTCAAGTATCTTAATATTTATTCTTTTAACCCAACTATCAAAGTTATATGTTTTAATAATATAATAAACATAGTGAACAAGAGTTAACCATATTAAAAATACCATGCAACCTCAACTCAACAAATACTGAAAAGCAGAGTAATACCGAAACCCGATATGCACCTTTCATAGATACTGAACATAGTTTTTCTATTCTATACAAGTTACTTAAATAATATGTCGTGGGATTATTATTTTTTTTTATTTTACGTAATATTTTCCCTCAATATGTTGAAAAAAGATTGGATTAAATTAAGGGGGGGGGGGGTTCGAAAATAATTACTCCAAAATGTAGAATGTGTAAAGCTCTCTAATGTAGATTATATTTCTAGTTTCACATAGGATATCCAAACATGTTTAATTAGCTTAAAATCTATATGACCATATATCGATATTAACAATTAATAAATTAATCTACACAACATATTCTAACATTATAATATAATTATGTACCATAGATGGTATTTGAAGTACCCCAATCTAAAACTTAGAGATGTAAACAAAAAAAAAAATCGAGCCCCCCACCCCCTAAAACCAATGAGGAACGATCAAACTCTAACCTAACGCGACATGAAACACTAGCAACAACGAACCAACCCACGAACTTGCTACCACGTCAAACATCTTAACCCACCCCGTACATAAACCAAAGCACAAAACACGACCAGAGCCCGAACCGAACTCGAACCAAACCTAAACGAATAATGAACCAAAACACAACACACAGTGATATGATCATAACCTCACGTGAAACCCTCTCTCAAGAAAGCTTTTCATATTATACATAAAAGTGATTGAATTGTTTTATTGTTTTCTGTGTAGAATATCTGGGAAAAAAATGACAGTTATTGAAATACATATATGAGGTTCGTGGATTAACAAGTATAGAAAATATAGGATCTTAGGAGGAGTTGTATATTGACCGAGTATATATGGTGAGACGATATCAACGTGGGCTGTCACGGATGTCTTATTTTTGATATATGTAGTTAATGCCAAGATAAGTAGTAACTTAGACAAAGAAATGACTTGATTAAATTTTGTAGTTATAAATACTAATAGTGAAATTTAAAAATTTAATTAATATGCTAATAATAGGAATTTTCTAAGTGTTAGTGTATGATCATTCGTTCACCACTCTAAAAAAAATTTCTGCCAGCGAATTAATGGCAAACTTAAACGAAAACGTACCAAATTACAAAAAGAAATTGGATAATTAGCCTCATCATTACTCCGTTTTCCCCGGTAGTCTACCTCTGAAGGAATCTTTCAAAAAAACTAATAACAAAACGGAAATTTTTAATTACTTAAGCAGCGTAAATAAAAGCGAAACTAAGCGACGCATTGAACACTGGATGAAACCAATGAAAACCAGAAACACATAAACGAGAATAACAAATTGAATCTGTTTGATTCTAATTGAATACCAAAACAATAAACATATACCAAATTGAATCTGTTTGAATCCAATGAAAACCAGAAATCAATCAACTAACTATCGTGATTATCAAAAGAAAACCGATAATACGAGAAGCGCAAAGTTTCCCCACTTTTATATTTCTCTAACACCATTGATTCAACAATACCGATTATTTCGAGAAGAAATCAGTAGCAAAAACGCCAATAAAAGATAAAGCAAAGCTTTTATTATCAAAACTCAAAAGGTATCCCAAATACAAAGAAAAGACCCAATATTTATAGGAAAGACTAAAATCAATCTAACTAGAAGATTGATTAACTTTCAATTCTAAAGCATATTAAACAAATTACAGGTTATAAATTCTCAATGAACACTCTGCTAACGATAAAACAAATACCTAGGTCATCCTCAGACTAAAGAGTATACATACTTTTCGAAATCAAATTAACTGGATACTAAACTAAACAATAGCAACGTAAGATATGCTTATAACCTCTCCAAATAGAGATAGTATAGAAACACAATATGATCAGTGAGGTAATTCAGTGGGATAACGTCCAAATAATACAAAACACTCACCAACTCTATCTAAATTTCGAATGACAAATTAATTTGGCGGACTTAATTTCCCTTTCAAAATCACAACGCCGAACACCTATATATGAGAAAACATTAAGAAACATAGCTATCCTCAGTTTTATATCGCAAAGCTACTATTGAATGACACTCGACATAAATCTTTTAGTCATAACGCAGACTTACTTAAGCTCTTTTAGCAAGGACAACCTTATATTTTATTCGTTCCTCGAACCGTTTCAGGACCTCTATGAACAACACTCGACTTCACTAAGATTGTTCTATAAACTCCATCGAGACATCCTATGACAGTACCCGGAAACAGTATACACATTATGTCATGTAATGATTTTCATGTTGGCCAGACAGTCATAATAATGACATCAAGACATAAATATGCCATATCTGTATCATACTATATCACAATTCATAACCAAAATAATCTATATCTACAAATCACCTGCGAGCAATACTAAATCGCTAACTAATATAGACAAAACAAATACGCGATCAACACTTTCGTCATATAAACATAAAAGAATCTCCTTTGCGAAACTTGCAATCAAACTAATATTGTAAGCAAACTCAGCTAAAACAATAATACTCGTCCTAATTCCAATACGATCCAAAATGGCAAGATCTAAAACATAAACATATAAGAGTATTAATAGTTCGCGTTCAGTCAGACGCGAACCATTCGGGGTTGAAGAGTCAGAACTTGAATAATAAGTCTCATGTCCCAAGGTCTATTCTACAAAGACTTTCAAAGAATGTAATATGTGAAACGAGATATCCCTAAACTGACACGAATGATGTCAAGAGTGGCCAAGGTAAGCGAATAATCTTTGCTGAACAAATCTCAGCCAACTTGCAACGAATACCCTTGTTGAATATGAAAAAAAAAGTGATCAGACTTAGTTAACACGAAACAACCACGACCCAAATTGCATCTTAGCTTCTTAAAGGTCATGAGCTAACCCGTTACAAAAGTCCATGTACATTTCTCCCACACTGTCTGTGACCGAATATCTAAAGACTGAAGAACCCACTCGCACGATGATGTTCGATTTAACTATTGTTGACAACTATTAAAGTACTTTGCCACAAATTAGCCACATCAATTACTTCATACCATTCTAGTGGGGGGTTTTTTCTTATATTTTATAAAAAGAACATAAAAATCTGCTTCAATTCTCTAAACAGTACTTAGTAGAACCAGGATGGAATAGAGAATGGAGAACTGAGTGCCGGTCATCAAAATAGTTTCTCAAACAAGACAGGAATACATCAGGAACACATAATATATTAAACGTCACCGATAGTCACCATATACGTCGCACGCTGAAATTCTGGCTACCTACACCTCTTTAATTTGTAACACAGCCATAATTCACGTCATACTGTTCAGAGCTTCCTTATCTTCCTAATATAAGTTAGGAGTTCAAATATTTAGCTCGCTATGAATGACCTTAGCAAATCCACGAACAACAAACTCGACATTCCATGAGCTGCTACATAATCTCGATAAATCATCGAGTTGTAATTTGAACGCAAGTCCATAATTCCAGAATTCTATTCTACAAGAGAGTGTCCACTACACACATTAGCCTTCGCCAAGATGATACCGAAAAATTTGAGTCGTAATCCTTGAGAAGTGCCATACGCAAGCATAAGGCCACATATTTAAATCATTTGAGTAAAAATATAATTGAGGCTTTGAGATCGATGAAGATGTCAACAAGTTTCCCCATACAAATATACTGTGCCTCCAAATCTTTAAGAGAAAAAAAAACGACTGCTGCCAACTCTAAAGTCATAGAGTCAAAAGAATTTCACACTCATATGATTTCAGATGCCTTAATGCTTAAACTGTAACCATTACCAAGTTAATGAGAAACACAACCAAGACCTTTCTCGACTGGCATCACTATTAAATTGGTATACACACCGTATCCAGAAGAGGAGTAAGTACTAGAGAAGAAACTAATCCCTTATCTAGCTCACAAAACAATCGTATCATTAGCTCTCACTCCTCATTTCAAACAAACTTTTCCCTATATTCGCCATAATTTGACAAAGGTATAGCAAGAAGGTGAAAACCCATTTACAAATCTTCTGTAATAACCAAGCAAGGTCCCGCAAAAAATCTTCTAACATAACATCACTGACGACGATCTACGCCATTTAGTTATAGCCCTTAACATAGCAGTATCCATCAGATAGAAAACATCGGCTGATACCATATGACCTAAGAATTCCACATTAACCAACGAAAACTCCACCAATGAAGACTTTGACATAAAAAAAAAAAAAAAAAAAAAAAAAAATAAAAAAAAAAAAAAAAAAAAAAAAAAAAAAAAAAAAAGAAAAAAAAAAAAAAAAAAAAAAAAAAAGAAAACAAAAAGAAAAAAAAAAAGAAAAAAAAAAAAAAAAAAAAAAAAAAAAAGAAAAAAAAAAAAAAAAAAAAAAAAAAAGCTTCTTCTGACGCACGATTCTACCACAATACGAAGAGATCCTCATCTCCTCCCATTTTCTTTGGAATACACCAATATGTCATCAATGAAACAATGACAAATTTGTCAAGCAAAGTACAACATGAAAAGACACGACTAATCAAGTCCACGAAAAAATGTAGTTTGGAGCATTTATCAATCCAAACGGCATCACAAGAAACTCATAATGACCATAACTATTAATGAATAGCTGTTTATGGAAACTCTTGCTCCTTTACACGTACTGATGATAACCGACCTTTATGTCAATACTTTAGAAAATACTTATGCACACCTGAAGTTGGTCAAACAACTCGTCGATTCATGGTAGAGGATATCCGTTTCTAACTGTGATACGATTCAGCTCCCTATAATCAATACACAACCTCATGCTACCATCCTTCTTCTTCACAAATAAAACTGGCGCGCCCCACGAAGATACACTCGGTCGAATAAAACCACGTTTTAGAAGTTCTTAAAGTTTATCTTTTAGTTCTTTCAATTCAACTGGCGCCATTCTATACGGAGCTTTAGAAATGGGTTTAGCACCAGAAATTAACTCAATAATGAATTCGACTTCACACTTAGGTAGTAATCCAGGAAGCTCATCAGGAAAATTTTGAACTACTAGATGACTCTCGAGGCGAGGTCCATCCAACGACGTAACTTAATTTATGCAAAGAAACCATCCACAGCAATGAGAAACTTAAGCTGTGTCGAAGCTTTGGAGAGCAGAGGTGATTTTAATGGGCATTACTAGGTCGGGAACCATGGTAAATGAATTCAAGATTGTTCAAATCGCCAAAGATGACACGTTTCGTATGACGGTCAATAGTAGCTCGATGCTCAGTAAACCAATCCATACCAAGAATAATATCGAAATCACTCATTTCCAAAGACAAGAAATTAGCAGAACGAAAATTATACTCGAACACTAACTATAATTTTCTAACTCGTAACTGATAACCAAATATATACCCATAGGCTAAAATAGATAAGCCCTTTATCCAATAAGTATTAGACGGAACTTTTAAGATGTTGTAGAAAACATAAGATGAACCGCAGAGATGCGTCGAACAGCATGTACCAACACTCCTACGTTCTATTAGTTCATCTAACCCTCGTTATATTTCTGTCGGCTCATCAGATGCCTTCTTCTGAGCCGCTAGTATCTTACCCTTGATACTCGACTGAAGGGTCATGTTCATAGCTCGAATTCTCTTAGGTTTCACCCTCTCCTTCCTACTTAGTGCATCAGCTACTACATTTGCTTTACTAGGATGGTAATGGATTTCGGTGTCATAGTCACTAAACAACTCTATACAGCGATGTTGACGCATGTTTAGTTCCTTTTGATTGAAGATATGCTGGAGACTCTTGTGATCGGTATATACGACGCTCTTCGTCCCGTACAAGTAGTGTAACACCCCATCTAAGAACGGGACAATTGTCACACTTATGGCATCAAAACAAACGCAAGCTGAAGACTTTATTCACAAAAATGGTTCAACAAAGCTCCTCAACAAAACAAAGGAATTAATAGGTCTAAAACATAATGACCTTCAAACGAAAATAAATCCAATACAGAGTTTAAGCGGAAGACAAAATCCAAAATCCAAAGTTTAGCAATTTAAATGAAATAGGGAAAACTATTATCCATTTAGTCCACTAAGAGCTCCTAAGCACTCTTCACTCAAAACCCAGCTTCCCTCTTATTACCTGCCGCGAATAAAAGAAATGCGGCTGAGCTAAAAAGCTCAGTGAACAGATATATAAACAAATGGATAGATCAAATATCTAAAGTAAACAAAATGGAACCACCATAAGCTGGTAGCAGGGATTTCGTATATCATAAGAGCTGAAACGAAACAGATAGTCAACAAAACATATAGAAATGCCCATCGAGCTCCAACAAATGTCTAAAGCATGACACATGCTTAGACCCTACAATCAAAAGCATATCATATCATATCAAATTGTACATGGGAGCTGCAGCTCCAGATGTACCCTACAAATGCGCAATGGGGTGTTGGCACCACACTAAGCCATGCACCAAATCATATCAAAAACCTACACATATTAGCCTAGGATGCATCCATACGCCCCCCCTACAAATCAAATCAAACCATATATGGCCAAGTGCATAAAGAGCACACATAAAAATGGGGACGCCGTGGACTGATCACACCGCCACAAATAGTGTCACGCCATTGGTGCCACAATGACGCGGCCATGGTACCTCCATGGCTAGTTAATAGCTCGGGCATCGGAACAAATGAAAGGGCTCATATAACATATCAAAGCAAACATAATATATATCCAAAAAAGGTCATGATCAAACATACGAATAAACTCATATCATGGCAGTGTCAAATGAAGCATATATCAAACGAATTCAAAAGGCTCAACAAAGTTATCAAATAGGATAGCAAACGAATATCGAATCATAGGATGGGGAACATAAATAGGGATTTCAACGAGGTAAATAGATACGGAGCAAAAGCCATGAGAATCCTTAAAAGAAATGATAGAATATTTGTACCTTAAAAGCAAATCAACGCGTACTTGAATAAATCAAATCGGCTTACTCTCGCTTCAAATTATCTACATGAATTTTGAGTTAATTATAATTAGCATGTACTGATGATTCATACTTAACGATCAAGTTTTTCTAATTTAATTAATATGGTAGCCATAGCCTATTCAAATGTTGTGAATCACTAGGAGACCTTATGTTTAGCAAATTTCCATAAGTATGCTTTACTACTTGTATACGTATATATAGTTCATTTTAGTGCACAATGTTATAGGAAAATAATAATAAGTTTGAAAATCATGTAGATGATTACTGTTTAGTGTTTATAGGTCTAGAACACTTGTAAATGATCATGACGTTAGTTTCCATTGTTTTAGCCTTCTTAACTGTTATACTTGTTTATATTGTAATTAGCTTTCAAAATTCAAGGTATCAATATTTTTCTTTTAACCAACTTCATAGTATTATGTTGTTTAATATAATAATCATAATTAAAGATTAACCATATTAAAATTCCATGCAACCCTTCTTCTTCATATACTATATGCAGAGTATTACCGAAACCCGATTTCGAACCTTTCATTAGATACGGAACATAGTTTTCTAGTCTTTCATGGTCTGTTTCAAAATTATTTACTCCAATTTAGAATGTTAAAGCTCTTATTGTATGATTATGATTTCTAGTTTCACATAGGATATCAACATGTTTTAATATAGCTTATAATTCTATGATGACGCATTATATCATATTAACAGATTAATAAGATTTTATACCACTACTTATGCGTACATTATATATAATTATGTACCAAGAGATGGTTTGAAGGTTACCTCCAAGCTAAACGTGAAGAGATGTAAACAAAAAAAAAGAATGCGAACGCTAAGAACCAACGAGGCACGATCAAACCTAAACCTGAACGCACGTGATCAGCTAGCTACACGTACCAACCTCGAACTATGACCAACGACTAAAATCTTAACCCAACCACGTACCGAAACCGAAACAAAACACGAACCAGAGCCCGAACCGAACTCGAACCGAACTTAAACGATATGAACCAAAACACAACTCCAGGATATGAGCAAAACCCCACGTGAACCCTCTCTCAAAGCTTTTATTTATACAGTAAAGTGTTGAGATTTGTTTTAGGTTTTGTGTTGAGATTTATGAGATTCTGAAATGAATTAATGTGAAGTAAAGATATAGGAGCGTTTTGTTAACCGAACTTGTCGATAAAAACGGGATGAGGATGAGAGTGGAGAAGTTACAAATTGACCGGGTATTATGGTGGCAAAGTGAAACTTACGTGGGTTTGTTTTTAGCCCATTCAATATCCTGATTTTCTTTCAGTTTTTATATATTTATCATGTCTTAGGATATGTTTGTAAGTATATAATTTAACATAGAGTATCATTTTTTTTTCTTATTTAGTATTGATATAATTACTGATAAATGCATACATCATATTTAGTTTAATATTCACATTGCTCCCATATTTATTTCATACTTATATAAATATTTTTATTCTTATTTTAATTGGGGTATTATAATTCTTCCCCTCTAAAAAAAATTTCGGCCCTGAAATTAAAGTCGAATCTTAAACGAACATGTACCGAATTACGATAAAAATGGGTAATTAAAATCCGCATCATTTTCTTCAGTTTTCTCAGTCGCCTCACATTCGATAATGAATCTTTACGAAGATCTTTCACAAAAATGAAAGGTTTATATTTCTGATGTAGTGTAAAGAACGAGATAACACGAATTGAATCTGTTGATTCCAATGAATACCAGAAACAATAAACCAGATAACAAATTGAATCTGTTGATTTAAATGAATACCCGAAACAATAAACGAGATAAAAAAAATTGAATCTGTTGATTCCAATGAATACCAGAAACAATATTCCAACTATCATTGATTCAAAAGAATACCGATAATCAGGCAAAATATTGGTGGGGAGGTGTTTGTAGGGGAACTCCAACAACCGTTGATTCAAACGAATACCGATTATTAAAAGAATCTTAACAAAAACAGCCAAGAATAGATTAAAGCAAAAACTTTTATTATCAAAACTCAAAGATATCTCAATACAAAGAAAAGACCAAATATTTATAGGAAACTAAAATCAATATAAATAAAGATTGATTTGACTTTTCTTTTTCTAAAGAACTTTAACAAAACGAAAGATTTTATTTCTCATGACTCTTTTAACGATCAAAAATAGCCTTAGGCTCCTCAACAAAAGATAAATCTTCCCGAAATCATATATGCGGATACAAAAGAACATGCAACGGATGCTAGTTGTAACATCTCAAAAGAGATAGATGAAACACGTTATGAACACGAGCAATTTTGCGGAGGTAATGCTAAACGATAAGGAACTTCACCAACTCGATCTAAGATTTCGAACGAACCAATGAATCACGGACTTAGTTTCCCTTTCAAACCAAAACGTCAAACACCTCTACACGAAGATACCTTATGAAACACATGATCACCAAATTTAAATTCCAAAGCTCTTCGATAACGATCGGCATAGCTCTTTTGTCGTGATCAAGCTTCCTTAAGATTCTCTTTAGCAATGGTAACTTTTTCATTTTTTGTCACCTCAACCAATTCCGACCTTCTATAACAAGCTCTCCAACTTCACTAAGATTGTTCTAAAAATTCCTCAAGACATCCTATGACTCCGATAAGTTCATGTTATGTCATGTAATTATTATCACGTTGGCCAGACGTCATAATAATAGCATCACATAAACATGCCTTTATCGTTATCATACTCTATCTCAAGTCATAACCAAAAATAATCTTAACTTATATCTCATGCTACTATCTCTTAATCGCTTACTAATATTACAAACAAATAGTCGTTCTACACTTTCGGTCATATAAATCTCAAAAGAAACCTCCTTGATACTTTCATGCCAACTATTATTGTAAGCAAACTCAACTAAACAAAAATACTCGTCCTAATTTCCAGTACGATCCAAAATGCAAGATCTGAACATATCTTCTAGAGTCTTAATAGTTCGTTCAGTCTGACCATCAGTCTGAGGGTGAAAAGCGGTACTAAACTTAAGTCTCGTTCCCCAAGCATTCTGCAAACCTTTCCAAAATCGTGAAGTGAAACGCGGATCCCTATCAGACATAATTGATGTAGGCGTACCATGTAACCAAATAATATCTTGCTGAAAGATCTCTGCCAACTTGCTAACTGAGTACCGTTGCTGAATAGGCAAAAAGTGAGCTGACTTAGTTAACCGATCAACCACAACCCAAATTGCATCATTCTTCTTAAAGGTGCGAGGCAACCCCGTTACAAAGTCCATGGAAATTTTCTCCCACTTCCAGGTCAGAATATCTAAAGGCCGAAGAAGACCACTGCACGTTGATGTTCGATTTTAATTTTTGAAACATTAAGTACTTTGCCACAAATCTAGCCACATCATGTTTCATACCATTCCACCAGAAATTCTGCTTCAAGTCTCTATACATCTTAGTAGAGCCAGGATGAATAAAGAAAGGAGAACTGTGTGCCTCAGTCAAAACAACTTCTCAAAGAGAGGAATCATCACGAACACATAATCTATTACCGTACCATATCACACCATGATCGTCCACCTGAAATTATTCATGCTTACCTTCTTTCAAATTTTGTACCACCGACCATAATTCACCATCTTCCTTCTGAGCTTCCTTTATTCATAATATAAGGTTCGGTTCAGACTTAATGCTAGCTGTTTAACCTTCAGAACCACGAACAACTAACTCGACTTCCATGAGCTCTAAATCGTTGATAATCTCAGGTTGAATTTTGAGACATGCCATAATTCTAGAGTTCTTTCTACTAAGTGCACCCGCTACAACATTAGCCTTGCCCGAATGATACTAAATATTTGCGTCGTAATCCTTGAGAAGTTCCAACCAACGCCTTTGCCTCGTATTTAACCCTTTTGAGTAAAAATATATTTGAGGCTTTGTGATCGATAGATGTCTCACGTTTCTCCATACAAATAATGCCTCCAAATCTTAAAAGCAAACACGACTGTTGCCAACTCCAAGTCATGTGTCGGATAATTCACCTCATATGGTTTCAGTTTCCTTGATGCATAAGCGATAACCTTCATATGTTGCATAAGAACGCAACCAAGACCTTTCTTCGTCGGATCACTATAAATTTGGTATCCACCTGTTTCAAAAGGAAGAGTAAGTACGGGAGAAGAGACTAATCTCCTTTTCAGCTCTTCAAAACTCTTCTCTTGCTTCGCATTCCAAACAAACTTTTCTCCTTTTCGCATAAGTTTCGTCAAAGGTAGAGCAAGAAGTAAAAACCCTTCCACAACCTTCTATAATACCTTGCAAGCCCTAAAAAGCTTCTAACTTCAGTTACTGTCGTCGATCTCGGCTATTTAGTGATAGCCTCAACCTTAACAGGATCCATAGTAATACCATCGGCTGATACAATATGAGCCAAGAACGCCACTTGCCTCAACGAAAAGTCACACTTTGAGAATTTTGCATAACGCTTCTTCTGATGCAAGATTTTTAACACAATACAAAGATGGTCTTCATGCTCCTCCCTTGTCTTTGAATACACCAAGATGTCATCAATGAACACTATAACAAATCTGTCCAAGTACTCATGAAAGACAAGATTCATCAAATGCATAAAAAATAACTGGAACATTAGTCAATCTAAACGACATCACAAGAAACTCGTAATGACCATAACGAGTGTGAAAGGCTGTTTTGGAAACGTCTTGTTCCTTTACACGCAACTGATGATCACTCGACCTCTGACCAATCTTTGAGAAAAACTTTACACCCTGAAGTTGATCAAACAAATCGTCGATTCGCGGTAGAGGATATTTGTTTCTAACTGTAATATGATTCAGCTCCTTATAATTAACACACAACCTTATGCTACTATCCTTCTTCTTTACAAATAAAACTGGTGCGCCCCACGAAGATACACTCGGTCGAATAAAACCACGTTTTAGAAGTTCTTGAAGTTTATCTTTTAGTTTTTTCAATTCAACTGGCGCCATTTTATACGGGGCTTTAGAAATGGGTTGAGCACCAGGGATTAACTCAATAGTGAATTCGACTTCACGCTTAGGTGGTAATCCAGGAAGCTCATCAGGAAATACATCAGGAAAATTTTGAACTACTAGATGACTCTCGAGACGAGGTCCATCCAACGAAGTGTCTTTATTTGATACTAAGAAACCTTCACAGCCATGAGAAATTAACGTTCGAGCTTTGAGAGCAGAGATGATTTTAATGGGCTTACCAGGTCGGGAACCATGGTAAATGAATTCAGGATTGTTCAAATCGCCAAAGATGACACATTTCGTATGACGGTCAATAGTAGCTCGATGCTCAGTAAACCAATCCATACCAAGAATAATATCGAAATCACTCATTTCCAAAGACAGGAAATTAGCAGAACGAATATTATCTCGAACACTTAATGGATAATTTCTAACTCGTAACTGATAACCATAATATTTCCCATAGGCATAAAAATAGATAAGGCGTGTCCAATAGTATAGATGGAACTTTAAGATGTTTAGAAAATGTAAGATGAACCGCAGAATGCGTCGAACTAGTACCAAGTAAAACCAACATATAACGGTCGTACATATAAGAGCTCCCAGAACGGAAGAAAGAGTTTCCAAAACGGACGAAAGAGTTTCCAGAACGGATGAAAAGGAATCTAAACGATTGACAAACGAATCAACAAAGACAATTTAGATATTAAGATCAAAATTCAAAAGAGAGCGATTAGACCAAAAATGAAACCTAAATGTCTACCCAATCCTTATAGGTCATAACCTAAGTTCTACAGGACGAACCTAGAGCTCTGATACCATAATTGTAACACCCCATCCGAGAATGGGTCCAATGTCACACTTATGGCATCAATAAACACAAGCGGAAGACTTACTAATACAATGGTTTGGCAAAAATTCCTAAACGAACATTAAATTCGAAGTCCCTTAGCTAAACAAATTCTAGTATAGATCCGGTATGCTAGTTCCTCAAGATGGTCCAATATGAGCTCCTAAGCACTCTGCACTCATACCCA
Organism: Tanacetum coccineum; assembly: GCA_026074375.1. Taxonomy (NCBI): domain Eukaryota; kingdom Viridiplantae; phylum Streptophyta; class Magnoliopsida; order Asterales; family Asteraceae; genus Tanacetum; species Tanacetum coccineum. Next base: position 67,612 of record BQNB010011550.1, read on the forward strand.
GCTTCCCTCTTATTACCTGCCGTGAAAAAAAAATGCGGCTGAGCTAAAGCTCAGTGAACAGATATAAACGAAACAGATAGATCAAACATATGTAGTAACGAAATGGAATCAGAGATTTAATATATCATCATAACTAAACGAATAAGTAGCCAACAAAACATATAGAAATGCCCACCGAGCTCGAAACCAATGTCTAAAGCATGCCACATGCTTAGACCCTACAATCAAATGCATATTATATCATATCAAATTGTACATGAGAGCTGCAGCTCCAGATGTACCCTACAAATGTGCAATGGGGTGTTGGCACAACACTAAGCCATGCACCAAATCATATCCAAAACCTACACATATTAGCCTAGGATGCATCCATACGCCCCCTACAAATCAAATCAAACCATATATGGCCCAGTGCATAAAGAGCACACACAAAAACAGGGACGCCGTGGACTGATCACACCGCCACAGATAGTGTCACGCCATTGGTGCCACAATGACGCGGCCATGGTACCTCCATGGCTAGTTAATAGCTCGGGCATCGGAACAAATGAAAGGGCTCATATAACATATCGAAGCAAACATAATATATTCAAAGAAGGTCATGATCAAACATACGAATAAACTCATATCATGGCGGTGTCAAATGAAGCATATATCAAACGAATTCAAAGGGCTCAACGAAGTTATCAAATATGATAGCAACGAATATCAAATCAT